>LPNX011080158.1:117965-197075 GCA_001517045.1 Pseudotsuga menziesii
TTATAATATTAAAGATATTTTTATTTTATAAAATAAATTTATTAAAGATTTTTTTAATTAAAAATTTAATTTTCACAATGTAGTTGATTTTAAGATGATATTTAAGATAAATTTTAGATTTTTTTGGAGTATAGTCAACAATATATTTTATTTTACAATTATTAAGGCTAGACACATTTGATAACATTCCTAATATCTATATCCATATGTATACTAAAATGCCTTCTTAGTATAGAGCACTTGAGTGGGCCTAATGGTTAAGAACATGTGTTATCTCTCTGGAGGTCATAGGTTCAAAACTGGCAGGGGGTAGGGTTTCTCATTGGCCTCTTGTGACAAGGCTCAAAGGGTAGGTGACCCTTCGGATAGAGGCTCACCACGGTGGGCTTCAAGACGTCTCAGCCCCTACAAAGTCACAAGTTATTGGTATATCTGGCTTGCAAATAATACTATGGATTACCATTTTTTCTTCCTTATTTTAATTTAATCTAATTCAATCCCTACACTACCCTCCACCCACACAACAAATTCTAAACCCATTAGCTATTTATATCTATGGTTTTAAATATGTTTTTTTTTTTAGACCAAAACTGTTGGGTAGATTAATAGAGATCCGGAACGTATGCTTCCGGGGGCTGTGTTACACTGGGAGATTCCCTGAGCAAGACAGAGGGTTCTGACATGAGAAGCAGAGACCAATGCTGATCAGAATTGACACCAATTGGAGTCCAGCTGTTGCAAGGACTTACCCACCCGATAACAACATGGCTTAACGGCCGACAAAGCATAGGAACAGAGGAGACGGGCTCAGATACAATGGAGTGAGCTTCAGAATTGATTTTAAGGTTATTAGGAGTCCATCTTGGAGAGTAACTTCTGACCGGCGAGCTCCAATGCTGTAATTCTTCGACCAGAGTCTCCAAACAAGTACGCAGCCTCTTTGATCTAGGAGAAAAAGTCTTCTTGGATGTCAGCAAGTCCCTCTGAAGCGTATTCAAACTTTGCTTTGCACCCATCCGTTCCAAAGGAGAGCACAAGCAATCTGCCCAATTTTTTATTATGAGGCTGGGTCTTTCCTTAATATTCCAGATTGCCCATACGGTCTTCCAAAGACATAGATCATAGAGGGCAACCGCAGAGTCACCATCGAGAGGAAAAAGGTAGTTTGTAGTGAGAGGATAGCTGATAGCTTGGTTTGAAATGGAACCTGAGTGAGCAAGACAGCCTCGGACTTCCCTAGGACAACGAACATGCCTTTCTAAAGTCCAAAGGACCATGAGAAAGAAGCTGAAAACCAGAATGCTGATACATAAATTGTAGATATCCCTGAGGTCGTGATCAGACAAGGAGGAGTTACGTGAGGTTGCAGGAAGAGACATTCCCATTGATTGAGATGATGCTCCTGCTCAGGAGCGAGGCGTGATTGGCTTCAAGATCAGCTTCCTTGTTAAGATGGCGCAGCACGTGAAAGAAGCTTATGGTTTGAAACTTGCCAGTTAAGATTTGATTTTTCTGGGCGATCCTCTTCATGTGGATGTTGGGAGGACTTGACTTCGATCTCATGGCCTGAATCACCAATTTGGAGTCCCTAAAGACTAAGATATTTCGGATGTTAAGACTTATAGCTTGCCTGATTCCCTGCCACAGAGCATGAAATTCAACAAAATTGTTAGACTCCACTCCTAGCCCCCAAGCAAAGGAAGATTGAATGGAGCCTGAAGGCAAGAGGATCACTCCTCCCCCTCCGGAGGGACCTGGATTTCCCTTAGAGGCACCATCAAAAAACAGACAGTGAACCTGCAGCGAGAGTCTCCAATTTAGGAATTCTGTTTCTTCCATTCGAATTTCCCAATAAGCAAGAGTTGGAGGTCTGGTAATGGAGATTTTATGAGCACTAGAGGAGAGTCCAGATAGCCATGTAGCTTCTCTGTCCTCTAGAGGCCTAGCATTCCACAGATCAGGCTTGTGGTCCAAGGCTTCTCCAAGGAGAGCTTTGGCTCTCATCGCGATCCTAGAGGGGGTGCTCTCCACATCTCTGAACAGACGGTTGTTCCTTTCGAGACAAAGTTTCTAGAAAATGAACTTAGGGAGAAACATCCACGCAGATTTGAGGAGGTCTTTTTTGGAGAGCTGAAAGGGAGAGCAATCAGCCCATCTGGTAAACAGATCTGCTGTTAACTCCGGCAAATTAAAGTTAGGAGGATTCACAGGAAGAGCTTCTTTCCAGACTTCTTTGGAGAACAGACAGGACAACAGAAGATGGTCAATATTTTCTTCATCATTCTTGCATAGGGAGCACCTTGAGGGACCTTCCAGGCCTCTCTTTCGAATATTTTCTGTTGTGAGAATACTTCTATGCACCACATTCCATCAAAATAGATCAACTTTCGGAATGGACATGGAAGACCAAACGAAATTCCATTGGATCGGATTGGGGGATACGTGAGGAACTGTCATTAAGGACCGGTAGCCTTCAGCCGCTGTAAAACTTCCAGATTTGGATCCCCAGCCTCTCTTATCACAGGAAGCTTGATTTAGAGGGGATTTACCTTGCAGAAGCTTGGACAGAAGTTTGGCTTCTTCATCAAGCTCATTGGGGAGGTCTGCATACTTCCAATCAGTCCAGTTTTTTTCATTGTCCCAGGCTGAAAGGTCCCAAAGAGTGAAGATATGCTGATCTTTGAGCCATTGTTTAATATTCTGAATTCCAGGATTATGCCCCAAAGGCTCTTCCCCGAGGATGGAATCTTCCCACAATTTAATTTTTTTTTCCGTTACCAGGTATCCAATACAATAAAGATCTGAAATGAGCCAGGGCTTTGAGACAGAGTTTATAGATTGGAGAGCCAATTTTTCTGGGAGGATTTTTCTCAAGGCAGCGAATTCTCTGGCCGAAGAAATATTTTTTCCACAGAACCTTTTTGCTCCAGCTAGTCTTCCCGGATACAATCTGCCAGAGAAGTTTGGTTCCCATAGCTAAATTCTGAGCGTGAATACTTCTGACTTGGAGGCCTCCTTCTCTATAGGTCCTTTGAACTTTGTCCCAGCTGACCAGATGGGGCTTTTTCAGGTTTCCTTTCCCCCCTTCCCACAGGAAATTTTTGAAGAGAGTTTCAATCTTGCTGATGACAGAGGAAGGGGCCAGAAGAATAGAAGATTGATAAACAGGGATATTGGATAGAACAGATTTCAGTAAAACAAGTTTTCCAGCTAGGGTGAGCCAGCTCGCCCCCCACTTTTGGATCTTAGCTTTTAAATTTTCAATGATGGGGTTCCAATTCTTTGTTTTGTTGGAAGATTTAAAAATCGGGACACCTAGGTAAGTGAAGGAGTCCCAGTTCTGGAAGCTTTCCATTTCCAGAACTCTAGAGGTTCTTCCTATTTCTTCCACAGAGCTGTTCCAGCAGTAAATTTTGATTTTTTGCAGGTTGATATTGCTTCCAGAGATCTGAAGATAGATATCTAGCTCCTTCTTGAAGTTCTTTGCAGATTGAACACCAGATCCTCCCAACTGCAGAGTGTCATCTGCGAATTGGCCATGATTTATGACCTTTACATTGTGGGCCATGCGGAGCCCAGGCAGAGAAAGGTCCTGCTGACATTTGTTAAGTTGGAAGCTGAACACGGAGGCCTGGATGGCATATAGAAGCGGAGACAAAGGGCAGCCTTGGCGCAGCCCTCTAGAAGCTTGGAAAAATTTGGTTGGCCTTCCATTGACCAAAGGGGCAATCCAAGGAGAACAGATGCATCCTTTGATCCAACCAATGATCTCAGTGGAGAAACCAAATTTCTCCATAACAGCAAAGAGGAATTCATGATTTACTCTGTCAAAGGCATTGGCTAGATCTAGTTTCACAACCATGCCTTTCTCTTTTCGGAGGAAGCTGGAATGAATAGCCTCCTGAACAAGAATAACATTATCTAGAATTTTCCTTCCCTTTATGAAACCTCCTTGGTTCTCAGGGATTATTCTAGGCAGAATTTTTTTAATCCTGTTGGCTATAATCTTAGTAACCAACTTGTAACCGGTGTTGCAAAGGGATATTGGCCGGAATCTTGAAAAATTTGAAGCTCCTATCTCCTTCGGGATCAAGGCCAAGAAAGAGGAGTTTGTGCTCCCGCCCAGCTTATGATGGATTTGAGAGTTCCTAACCATCTTCAGCAGATCATATTTTATGATATCCAAGCAAATGGAGATAAAGCTGGCTGTGAAACCATCGGGCCCAGGGGCACTGTCAGGTTTCATATGGTCCAGCACTGACTTCAGTTCTTTCATAGTCACTGGTGTAGCAAGGGTGTTATTGACAGAGGCTTGAACTAGAGATGGGACCAAAGAGATGGGGTAAGTATTGGAGTCAATGAGATCAGCAGTAGGAGCAGTGTAAAGATCTTGGAAATGGGAAAAGGCAACCTGTTTAATGCCTTCAACATCTTTAATCAGGTTGTGTTGATGAGTAATTTCCTTCACGGATTTGAAATTTTTCCTTGCTTCAGCTTGTTTATGAAAGAAGGAAGTGTTTTTGTCACCGCTAGCTAGCCAAAGGCTCCGAGATTTTTGGCACCAATACTCTTCTTCGTCTCTGCAGGATTTATAATAGGCTTTCTGAAGGTTACTTTCTTCCCGGATTATATTTTCAGTGATAGGGACATATTCCATGAGAATTTGATGATTTTCCAAGGAAACCTGGCTATCTTTCCTGCAAGAGATTGGGGAGGGGAGAGACTTGGCCCAGCTCTTGAGATCATGTTTAAGCCTTCTAAGATTTTCTTCCCAGATAAAGGAGGGGTTTCCAGTGACTTTTTTGCTCCAGGAGCTAGTGACAATATGGTAGAAGCCCTCTTGATGGATCCAAAGGGGAATAAAACTGAAAGGGATGGGGCCAAGATCTTCCTCAACAGAGAGCTCAAGGAGGATTGGTTTATGATCAAAAATACAGTTGGGAAGGATTTTGGATGAAGCATGAAGCCCCAGGGTGAGGAAGGAGGAATGGACTAGAAACCTATCTAGGCGGGCCGCAATGTGCCCTGGCCCTAGTCTTTTGTTAGTCCAAGTAAAGTTACCTCTGGAGGGTTTTATGTCAACTAGATCCCATCCTAAGATGATGTCTTCGACCCATTCCTGAGAAGGATCACAGACTATGGATCCACCTTTTTTCTCATTTGTAGCCACTGTAACATTAAGATCTCCAGCAATGATAATGTTTTCTGGTCTTTGGAGGCTTAAGAACGATCCAATAGAATCCCAACAAGCTTTTTTTTTCGCTAACAAGATTGGAACATAGAGGTTAAACATACTTACATAATGACTAGAGTCTTTGTGGATGAGGTTGGTGTAGATCCAGTGCGTAGTATTGTGAACAGAGATTAGCTCATATTTGGAGGAGTCCCAGAAGGTGGCTAGTCCTCCTGAGGCTCCCATGGAGCTGATAGCTGTCCCCGGGCCTTTCTTCCAGAATATATTTCCTACATGGAGGGCAGAGCCATCCTCCATTTTTGTCTCCTGAACGAGTAGGATCTCTGGCTTATTGATTCTTATTAGGTCTTTCATTGCTTCAAGTTTCTGTGGACCGCCAAGACCTCTACAGTTCCAGGAGATGTACCGCATTATTTACTTTTGGAGGGGACGACCCCTTTAGAGGGCTGGCCATGCTTGGATCTTGTGTTGACCATAGCTTTGAGAGTTAGCTGGGATCCTTGCAGAATATCTGCATAAGACCTTTCCTCCCTTTGCTTTTTGTTGGATTTCCATCCCCTTGCCTTCTTGATTGGGGTAGCATACGAGCTTCCGGACTCGGAAGATCCATCATCGTTGTCTCCTCCTGGATCAGAGTCCATGGCTGATGGATCTGCTTCTGCATCTCGAGAATCTCCACGGGAAGAGGAGCTTCTAACTAATGGTTGTGCAGGTTCTGGCTGGATTTCTCCTGGCTCCAATGCATTACCACCTTGACTGTCTTGCATTTCCACTGGGATAGCAGATTTAGTGGCAGAGGAATTTTGAATAGTAATAACCGGGGGAACTTCTGGGGCGCTCGTAGAAGGGGTCCTTTCTCCATGGGCTACAGTAGGCTACTTAGACAACGCTGGAGAATGGACGAGATCCTTCGGAGGGGCTTTGGGGTCAGATTTCAAAGCGTTGCTAGAGCTTCTTTTTTCGGTTGGCTTGCTGGAGGCCTTGCCTTTTTTAACCCTCTTCCAACCTTCACCTTCTTCTTCCATCTGTGCTTTTGGGAAATTGCGTTGGAAATGGCCATGCTCATGGCAGAGCCGACATTTAAATGGTAGTTGTTCATAATCGAGTTTCTGGAAATGAGACCATGATCCTACAGAAAGTTTGACAGCTTCTGGGAGTCCCGCCTCCAGATCAACTTCAACACATATTCTAGCACAGGAGTACTGGCGTTTATTCTTTGCTTTGTCAATGAATTGGCTTAGGGAATTTCCTATTTTTTCCAGGTCCTGAAAGTTCCAGCAATGGATCGGTAGATTGGGGAGCCTTACCCATACCGGGACCTCTTTGGGGACGTCAACTGTAGGGTCAAAGTCTAGAGTCCACCTGTTCAGATAAAGTCCTTGGGAACCCATGAAATAGGGGCCACTTCGGAAGATGAGATCACGATCCTCTTTTGAGATGAATTCGAAGACGAAGAATCCTCTGCCAACCGGATAACAGGTGACACTGTTCTTCAGATGGGGTCTCCAATTATGTTGAATCCAATCATCCGTAGTTTTGGGAGAGGGCCAAAGCCCCATGAACTGGCCAACCAGACCTCTTTCAGCTAGTGCCAGGGCGATTTTCATGGAGTGCTACTCAGGCAATGCAATTTATGGAATTGAGTCAAGTTTTTTAACAAATTTCGGGGCCTCTTTGGGTGCCAGATTCTTTCTAGAAGGAGCTAATAGCTTGTTGAAGGCGTCTGCCGTAGAAAGAGAGGAGGAGGGAGGGGGATCCCCTCCCCCTAGACCAGCCATGGCGTTGGGCTAGAGCAAAAATCAAAACCCTAGAGGAGGGCAGCGTGCAGCCTAGCGGGAGTCTTCAGATCGCAGCCAATCGGGAGCCACTCAGACTTCCATCGTAGTTTTCATCAAATTAAAAACTTTCTATGGTTTTAAATATGTTAAAAATATCATTTGACGCATATATACTAGGTAATATATTCCTTTCAATTTTTATAATTTTAAACCCCCAATAAAAATTCATATGACACAATTTTGTCTAATTAATTTAAACCTTTCATTGCACCGAAGAGACGCATTCTATAGCCCAGTAGGGGAGAGATGTATAACTCCTTCTGTGCTCATCCTAGAGTTGACACATGTCCTTTATATAATATATATATATATTGATAACAAAATCATGCGGTGGTCACAAACCTGCGGCTCGCGATAAATGAAGGCGGTGTAGGCGGGAGCCTGTGAGGGCTCCATGGAGGACAGGAAGAACAAAGACAGGAATCAACAATGAAGGGGCAAAAGTAAAATTTTTGGGTTTTTGTTCAAACCGGTGGAGGAGCGGTCACAGTCAACATGGATCCTAGCGAAGGTCTTCCTGTAGAAGAGGAAATGGTGTACTACACGGAGGACCCGTTGCAAGGGCTAAGAGTTTTCTCGACCCCAGAAGTCACCGAAATTTCGTCTCCGGCATCGGTTCAAGACAGACTAGAGAAAATGCCAGCTAGAAATGAAGCTAGGGTTCTGGTCACACCGCCTTTCGCTGAGGAAGGGTTGCTCGGGCACTTCGCAGCTCGACCACTAAATCCTTCTCTAGGAGGAGCACCGTACACCTTATTCTCTTCTGGCACAACCCTACATGGCTCTTATGCAGTAATCACCCATAGCGATTTCTTCCAACCGACGCCACAACAAAGTCCATTGCAGCAGGACAGTGGATTTCACAGGGGGATAGACTCTTTTTTTGAGCAGCACGCACCCGCAACAGAAGAAGCGCAGAATGCAGGGCCGCATGAAGGATTCTTGAGCAGACCACCGTAAAACCCTAACCAGGAAGGGGAAGGCACAATATCAGACAAAAGCTCAAAAGGAACACTACCAGGCCCCAAAAGGCGGAAAAACAACTGCCTAAACCCCTCCGGGAGGAACCGTGAACCTAATCTATGGAGTTAGCGTATCAATTGCAGAAGCCCAAGAAATGGAAGGGATGGCCCTGGTTGGGAAAATTAGAGGGAGGAACCCATCACAAAGAAAAATGGAAGACTGGGTTAGAAAAAATTGGACGAGATTTCAAGGGGAAGACCCCAAAATCACTCCCTTAGCAAAAGGCTGGTTTAGTTTCGGTTTTAGCCGCAGAGAGGACGCAGATTTCGTCCTTAAGAAAGTTTGGACCTACGGGAAAACCCCATTCCAGTTGGAGAGTTGGTCACCACTGTTCGACGCAGACACATAAAGGCTCGATACAATTCCAGTCTGGGTTCGACTTCTAGGTTTACCTTGGGAATTTTGGAACACGACGTCGCTTGGTGATATCAGATGGGTGCTGGGAACGTTCATCAAGGAGAATCTCTCCTACCAGCAAACAAAAATAAGGAAGGTAGCATGAATCTTGGTCTCTTTGAACATTAGAACCAGTCTCCGGGATCACATAAACTTAATTTGGCAAACCAAGACAAGGAAGCAGCTACTGGATTACGAAGGGCTTCCTTTTCGGTGTCACAAATGTCATGAAACATGACACCTAGCTAAGAACTGTCCAAACTACGTGCCTTCATCATCGGGAAGGAAGAAATGGGCCAGATGAACAGAGGAATCAAGCCCAAAAGGAACCACAATGGATCAAGGCATGGTAGAAGAACAACGCACCTCATAAGTTTCAGGACAACTGCTGGAACAATCAGAGGGAATGGCCACAGAAGAAGTCGAGGGATCTCTTCCAGTACATCAACCGGAGCAACATCTGAATCTGCCTACCTCATCAGGTATGAATCCCTCTACACCAAGCAAAAATTTGCATGTTTTATCTTTAAATGAAGATACAAAATTGATTTCTCCACTCACAACCAGATCCACCCTCACCCTAAGCTGTTCCCCTTCTTCCCCTCGATCAACTTTTTTGACCACCACCTCGGCAGCCTCCCCTCCCTCCACAAAACCTAAACCCTCAAACCCATTCGCTTCCATTCGCTTCCACCTTCGATCAAGATATGTTCCAGTCTTGATGAACCAAAGAGTCCCTCACAAAGGTCTTGGAGTAAACCCTAATATCCCTTCCAAAGGCAAAGGAAGAGGAAGACCTTCGCATCTCTCTGCGGTGTAGATTAAGGCCCTCAGGGATCAACCAAGTGGAAGACAACAAACCCTTTTTGGGGCACTTAGAGCAGTGCAAACCCTAGACGGGGTTCCAAAATGAAATTTCTCTCTCTTAATTGTAGGGATCTGGCAAGCATTAGAGGGAATTTCAATTTAAAATGGTCCTTCCAAAAATAATACAAATTCCATGTCATCATGTATTAGCCAATGAAAATTCTTTAAAATTCAAAAAGGGAGCACCTCTTAAACATTTTTTTAATATAAATTTGGGGATAGGTATCATAAAAAAAACTACTTTTTTGTAATTTGTATTTTTGACATATCTCCCTATATTTTGACTCAAATTTCGATCAAGAGAGCTCATTGGATGCGGAATTAAATTTTGCATCCAATGAGTACCCACTCGGCATACTTTTTACAGGCCCCGCTACTCCAAAAACAAGAAATAGCTGAAAAACATGATGATGACATCATCATCACGTTTTTTCAGGTATTTATTGTTTTGGGGGTAGTGGGGCCCATCAAAAGTATGCCGAGTGGGTACCCGTTGGATGCAGAATTTAATTCCACATCCAATGAGCTCTCCCGATCAAAATTTGAGTAAAAACACAAGGAGATATGTCGAAAATACGAACAAAAAGGTAGTTTTTTCTTTTCTTTCTCCAAATTTAATAAATATTATTTTATTATTTTAACTATTATTTTATTAATTTTCCTTAGGAGGCCCATTTTGAGTTGAAATTTCCTCTAATGTACCGGGAAAAAACTTTCCCTCAAGAGGATGATCTCGGTTCAATCACCAGAATTCATCCTACTACAAGAAACTATGGGGCGAGAACTTGAAGTAGAAAACCCGTTATCTTCATTATTACCTCTCTATTCTTTCACAGCACAGAGTGCAAGAGGACACTCAAGATGGTTAGCAATAAGATGGAAGAAATCATGTATATGTTGCACAAACACTTGGGGATCCTCTCTCGGGATAGGAGCTCAGATCTGCTAGGCGGAGACAAACTTAAACCTAACAAGTGTTAACATTTATGGGCCTTACACTAACAGAACAGAATTCTGGGACTCCTTCAGAAAATTTGGTCTTATAAAAGAAAGAAAATTGATCATTGGATGGGATCTCAATTTCACCTTGGGAGCCCATGAAATCTGGGGGCCAAAGGCAAGAATAGACCCTCTAGCCCCTTACTTCAGTAACATCTTGATGGAATCATAACTGGTAGACCTGGATCCTCAGAATCTAAAACCAACTTGGAGACTGGACAGATTCCTATTATCAGAAGACCTCCTGGAGGAAGTTTTTATGTTCAAACAATGGGTGGATTCAGGAGCAGACTCGAATCACCTACCTATATTCCTGGAAATCCAGAAGTAGCCAAAAAAGCCGACCAATCCTTTCAAGCTCTGCTCTGCATGGCTAAAAAATGAAGAGGTAATTCAAATCATTCAATCAAATTGGCTGCCTTACTAAGCAGGAAATGGCACAAGGGCTGTTGTACATTTCTCTAGGGATGATTTTAAGGAACCATACTTATTTAAAAGTGTATAAATGTTGGCGAATATTACCAATTCTTAAAACGACAACTATAAAATGATTGGCGATATTTTTTAAAAACTATTTTAATTTCCAAGGATGTTATATCATTTATATAATAATTTGGCGATTTTTAGGGTGAACAAATTTTACCTCGTCAAAATTGGGCGAAACAAGGCTTCAAAAAATGCAAAATGACGAATCTTTTTTGGGAGAAAAACATGGAAAAATAGCCCACTGGGATAAAATTCGCCCCTAAAATTATCCCTGCATTTCTCTCAAAACCTACTTAGAATAAAAAATCTTCTCAAGGATTGGGCTGCAAAAAAGAAGAATCAGGACGAACAGACAATCAACCAAATTGAGGAGGATTTGAAAGAGCTCCAAAACAAAGACAGAGGGGGTTTCCTCACACAAGATGACTGAGAGAAACTCTACTCTTTGGAAGCCTCTAGAACCAAAATCCTAAAGGAAAGATAGGAGGTTTTGAGACTAAAATGAATAGCAATATGGATGGAATGCAGAGATGATAATACAAAATTCTTCCAGGCATTTACAAAAGGCAGGAAACAACAAAACACCATCTGGGAGATAAAAAGGGAAAACAATGAGATAGCAAACACCTTTGAGGACCTAGCAGAGACAGGGAAGAACTATTTCGAAAATATATTCAAAGAAAACCATCAAGAAACCATAGCTGAAGTAATCTGAATATCACAATGTTTCCCAGAAAGCATTAGTGAGGAAGATAATATGGAGCTAATGAAAGAGGTATCAAAGGAGGAGATAAAAGCAACTTTACTTAGCTTTTAAAAGGACAAAAGCCCAGGCCCTAATGGGTGGACAGTAGAATTATTTCTAGCTGGGTATGACATCATTGGTCCAGATATTTTGCAGCTGGTAGAGGAAACAAGAATAAATGGTGTCCTACATCTCCCCCTGAACTCAACTTTTCTAACCCTAATCCCAAAAAAGGATAACCCAAAAAGTATGGAAGACTACAGGCCTATCTCACTGTGCAACATAACTTATAAGGTGGTCACCAAGATAATTGCACAAAGATTCAGGAAGGTTCTCTCAAAAATCATATCCAAGGAACAGTTTGGGTTTTTGGAAGATAGACAAATTCATGAAGCCATTAGGGTTGCTCAGGAGGGTCTTCATAGCACAAAAACGAAAAAATGCAAAAGGGGCTATCCTAAAAATTGACCTCTCTAAGGCTTTTGACAGAGTAAGCTGGATATACCTCAAGCTGCTCCTCACACATCTGGGGTTCAATTACTCTTTCATAAAATGGATTTTTGCATGTATCTCAACTGCCTCCTTCGTAGTCCTCATCAATGGAGCAGCATCCCACTTTTTCCACTACAAATGAGGATTAAGACAGGGATGTCCTCTTTCCCCTTTTCTCTTCTTACTAGTTGTGGAAGGTCTAAGTAGAGCCATTCTAGATTCCAAAAGGAGAGCACTGTTTGAAGGAATCAAGATTTCCACAAACCTGAACATCACACACTTACTGTTCATGGATGACATCCTCATTTTCTGTAAGTACTCAATTAGAGAATCAAAAAGACTCTCAAAAATTCTAATCCTGTTTTGTAAAGCTACAGGTATGCAAATAAATCTCCAAAAGTCCTCAATTACAGCAATCAATATGGAAGAGGAAGTCCATAGATATTTTCATGAGCTATTCCCATATCAACAGTTCTCCTTGGATGATGGAATTAAATATCTGGGATTGATACTCAAACCAAATTGCTATAAAAAAGAGGATTGGAAGTGGCTACTAGAAAAATTGGAATCTAGAATTAACAATTGGTGCAATAGATGGATCTCAAGAGCTGACAGGCTAGTACTAATAAAATCAGTACTAGAAGCAATCCCAGTTTACTAGATGGCATTGGCATGGATTCCCAAGTCAATCATGAACAAAACAAAAAGAATTTGCACCACTTTTCTATGGTTAGGGAAAAAATACCAAAAGGTTCTCCCTTGGGTAAAATGGGACCAAATTGCTCGGCCAAAATCAATGGGAGGCTGGGGCATCAAAAACATGTTTTTCTTTGCAAAGGCCCTGGCAACAAAAATAGGTTGGAGACTCATTTCAACTCAGAGCCTGTGGACTGAAGTCATCATCCATAAATACATATTACCAACCCCTCTTTTGGATTGGATCAGAGACATGGGAAATACAAATCTACCAAATGGTTCAATCATCTGGAAATCCTTATGCAAAGCCTTTCCACTCATCTCAGAAGGAATTGTCTAGAAGGTAGGTGATGGCACAAAAGTAAGAATTGGAGCAGACCCATGGGCAGGCTTCTCACAAAACCACATACTACCTCATCAATTAATTAAACTATATCATCAGAAGGGGTTTTTTCACTTGAATCAAATAGCATATCCTCTCTCAACCAACATTTGGCACCAAGGTTGGAAGAAGAGTCAGGATTTAGAGCTACCAGATCGATGGTCTAGGCAGTGGGACTAGTACACCCTATCTCTACAATCGTCACACATCCAGATAACTGACAGAGTAGATGAGCTGAAATGGGAGAAGGCACAACATGGGAAATACACCCCAAAGCTCATATATCGACAACTATGTTTACAACACTTTCAGGAAAACCAGAAATGGTGGCAGAAAGGTATATGGAAGCTCAAATGCCCACTAAAGGAATTTTTTTTTCACTTGGTGCACTCTTGCAAACAAAATCCCTACCTGGGATCATCTATAGAAAAGACAGATTGTAGGCCCTGGTTGTTGTAGTTTATGCAAAGACAATGAGGAGAACACAAGCCATCTTTTCCTAAGCAATATCTTCTCCAAGCAGGTATGGGAGCACTCCAAATCTCTCACCTCCTCCAATTCAAATTGGGAAGGTAACACAGTGGAAGATGCATGGAAAGATTGGTCATCCTCTCCCCAAACCATTTAGATCAGATCCCTTCTGCTCATCCACATTTGGGGAATATGGATAGCCAGAAACAGGGTCATTTTCCTTGAAAAATCTAGCTCTCCAGAAGAAGCAACAAGGAATGGACGAGACATCATATCTTATTTCCCCCAAACAAAGAATAGCCCCAATCCAAGAATCATTACTCCAGAACAGTTGGATAAAAACACCCCTTGGGCCTTCTTTGATGGCGCTTCTCAAAACTCAAAATGTGCGGGAGGAGCCACCCTTTTCCTGAACCCAAATCACCACTTCCAAATCTCAATGGGGTTGGGATCCAAAACAAACAACTTTGCTGAACTTATGACCTTGAAGCTTCTTATATGCTTTGCAATTGCAAGAAATTGCAAAAAGCTACAAGTTTTTGGTGATTCTATGGTTGTAATAAATTGGATAAATAAGACTCAGAGATGTAGAAACACATCACTAGATACACTTCATGAAGAAGTTAACAGGATTCTTACAAGTTTTGAATCAATCTTGTTCAAACATGTCTACAAGGAGCGGAACATGGAGGCAGATAAATTCTAAAAGGCAGGATTAAATCTACAACAGGGGACCTAGAAAATCATAGAGATAAAGGAGACAGAGGCCAATGAGCACTACCATAGGCCTTATATGATTTTGCCTCAATAATTCTCGATTTCAAAATTTTTGGACAGTTTTTACTCAATCAAAAAGCAACAGTTTTTCAACAAGACATAAATCTCTAAATGGGAGAGAATTGCTGGAAACATCTCCTTCTGTTTTCAGTATGCACTGAAGAAGGATAACAACTCTTTCCAGTTGTCTACAACCGGAATATTTTAAGGAAGAAATTTACGATAGTCTCTTTGACTCATCATGGATTTTCTTAGGATGTTATGTAAAAAAGAAGCAAATACATCAGAAATGATGTGACATCAAGATGTAATTCTGCGAGAAGCAGGAACAATACATACTTTTGTATGTAGTGTTTTTATTAATACAATCAGCTTTTTTTCTTAACGAAATATATATATATATATATATATATATATAAAATTAAAAATAACATGTCGGCTCAAATTAAATTTAAATTATTTATAAATGTATATATATATAACTACACAAATTAGATAAATTAAAACCATAAACATTGCATTGCACACTTCCTTAAATCTTCACTCTAAAAAAATGGGGCTTGCACCTCAAGAGATTTGATCCTTCTCGGCACTTAGTAGATCCCCTTTTAAATGGATCTATGCTAGTGATATTACATAAGTAATACACTCATTGTACTTAATTTCTTGAGCATATATATATATATGAAAACACATTCCAAACACTTGATGCCATGCTCTTTCTGGACAACATGTCGTCATTTTTAATACATTGTATTCTAGTAATTGAAGCAAAGGTTGTTGTAGATATCATCAACAATATGTTGGAAAATTGTGTACTTTTTTTCCCTTCAAGCATTTTTTTAAAATTAGTATTTGGTATTGACAATTTTTAGCGATTGATATGTGACATAGTGTGGTAGTTAGCATGAGAGTTTACCTATGATGGATTAAGTTATAACTAATATGTAGGGACAAAAAAGGGGTTGTTCTAAATATACAAAATAAACAACATTATTTAGATATCGTTACACGAGTACTTTTTAGAAAAAATCAAGAGTTAATAAACAAGATTATTGAGATATCGTTACACATTAGTACTTCTTGGAAAAAATAAAGAGAGAATAGTGTTAGCATAAAACATAACAAGGATAATATTATTTGAAATACTTAACAATTTTAGTGATGGTACTAAGAAATTTCTATTTTTTTTTTGACAAATTTAGATAATCTAATTATAACCTATATTTTTAAATTTCGCTACATAATGTTGCATTTATAGACACAATTATAGTTAGTATGAAACCTTAAGAAATCGCTTATTATGAACACACACATATTGAAATGGGCATCTATCAAAATCACATTCTCTCTCTCTCTCTCTCTCTATATATATATATAACCATGTGATTGATATCTATACTTGGTGAAACAATATATGCAATATATGAAATGAAACAAGGACAACGTGGTCAATTCAATGGACGTAACACTCAATATCGAAAAAAATAGAAACAACACATGATTCCATATTTCTTAGTATACAAAACTAGTGGTGGTCGTGTGTCATGAACATGAATGATATCATTGTCGAATAAGATACCAAACAATATAAAATGAGCAAATGATCAATTGATAATATTGTAATATATTTATCAACATTCTTAAGCACTCATTAACACATGACATACCAATATATACTATCGTTAGGATAATTTTTTATCCTAATCATGTGATCTGTAAATTGTCATGGATATTCCACTAGAATAACTTGTCACAGTGAATTTTATTATATAATAAAATTTCTCATTATGCAATGATTTACTTTAGATTTCATATTTAATGTTATTGTCTTAATGCATGAAATACAAAAATAAAATGAAACTAAAATGAAAGAAGCTAAATTAATAACACGCCATCCAAATAAAGAACGCAAGATGTAACCTAGGAAAACTCAGCTAGAAGTTGGTGAGGCCTATGTTCTTTCTCTTTCCTTCTTAGTTATGAAATGCAAGTGCAAAGAAAAAGCACTCACTATGGAGTTGGCATGGACATTGTGCCTTTATTTATAACTACAAGATGTTATATTTCCTATTATATGCTTCAATATCCGACTCCTAGATGTCA
Source organism: Pseudotsuga menziesii (assembly GCA_001517045.1). Classification (NCBI taxonomy): domain Eukaryota; kingdom Viridiplantae; phylum Streptophyta; class Pinopsida; order Pinales; family Pinaceae; genus Pseudotsuga; species Pseudotsuga menziesii. Next base: position 134,438 of record LPNX011080158.1, read on the forward strand.
CTCAACTATGGAGCAATAAGCATTACAATAAGAATGAAGGTAATTCTTTTCCTAACATCCCAATATATAACATAGGTTGATATCCACCTAGGTTAGGGATAAGGCTTTTGCATGCCTCAACTTCAAATTAATGTTAGTATGTTGGAACCTTTAAAATATTTTTAAAATTCCACACATGAGTAACACAATATCATGGTGGTCAACATGACATGTCAACCTAAAAAAGCATAACTTCCACATATGAACTCCAATTGAGGTGATTTTTTAAACATTTTAAATATCTTGATGTGTAGAACAACTTGAAGAGACTAAGAGACAAACTCATATTTTTTTTACATAAAAACGGTATTTTTATTGAAATATTGTAACTTCAAAGGATATTCTAAACGTATTTTATTGATGTAGCCCAAGGGAGATGTTATTATTCCTCCGACGGGGTGTTACTATTGTATTTGGTCATCATAGAGTCATGAGGTAAATCCTCCATTGGTAAGTCAGGTCATTAGTACCCTAATGAATAATATAATAAATTATTTTGAGTCTTCCTATATGAAGTTGAACCAGACAGTTTAGTGGGGCCGACTTGTTTAGGGTAAAAGTCAGTTGGCTCAATGTGTATAAATAGGAGATATGTGATTCTTATTTGGAGACAGACTCACTCACTTGAGTAGCACATAGGAGAGAGAGAGAGAGAGAGAGAGAGAGAGAGAGAGAGAGAGAAGAGAGAGAGAGAGAGAGAGAGAGAGAGAGAGAGAACAACAAGGAGGATAATACATGTTTTTAGGTTTATATATTATACATCTTATACAAAAGAATTTTTGGTTGGGTTTTCTTCCCCTTGAGGGTTTCCCAGGATAAATATTGTGTCTATCTTGTGATTGTGTTTCTTTCAGCGATTCTACATATGCTACTACTATGATTTTAAATTGAACACTAATGATATCTAGTCTAGCATATGAAATCTTGACATGGTATTAGAGATAGCTTGAATAGGACAACTTTCATAAGGTGAAACTCTCTCTCCTCCCTCTCCAGAAGAAATTAGGGTTTCTGCAAAATTTAGAGTTTGGAAGATCTGTTACATAGAAAGTTGCGCCTCTTTGGAGCGCATCTATTAATCCTAGGATCAAATTTTTTGGGTGGTTGAATCTCTGGGAAATCCAAACCCTAGTTTGGCCCTGAACCAGAAAACTGCAAAAAACCAGAATTGAAAATTCTACAAAACTGTAACCTTGCAAGTAGGATTTGAAGGGTGAAGATTTGGGATCTCCAGAAATCAGTTGGACCAACCAAATCTCCTCATTCGAGCGTATCTTTTGGTAAGGTCAACTTTCTATTTCAAGAAATTTCATTTTTTAGTGACCTACTAGGAAAGATGGCCCCAAACACTAAGCTTGAGGACAAGCTGGAAGGCATAGAAAACTTTCTAGATTGGAAGTATAAGATTGGTCTGATTCTGAAAGAGAATGGCCTTGAGAAGTACATCAAGGATGAGATTGCAGAACCTAAAGAAGATGAAGCTAAGGAGAAGCATGAACAAGACCTAATAAAGTCAATGAGGATCATTATTGATTCTATTAAGGATGACTTGATCCCTCAAGTGTCATCTAAGAAGAAACCTAAGCAGATGTATGATTCACTTTCTAGAATGTATGAGGGAAGGAACATCAATATAAAGATGAATCTGAGAGCTCAACTAAAGGGCACCAAGATGAGCAAAGGAGAATATATTCAAGATTACTTCACAAGGGTCTCCCAGTTCAGAGAATAACTAAGTGTTATTAGAGACACCCTTGATGAGGATGAACTAGTTATGACTGCTCTCAATGGTCTCACTAGACCTTGGGACTCATTTATTCAGACTTTGTGTGCCAGAAAAGAAAGAATGAAGTTTGACATAGTACGGGAAGAATGCATACAAGAAGAAGCTATAGTAGCCAACATGGAATCTCTACTCAGAGAAGATGATTAGGCTCTAGCCACCCATACCAAAGGAAGAAAACAATCAAACTTCAAGAAGAGTAATCATAAGCCTTCAAAGAAGAAGTTCAGAAGAAGAATAATTACTCAAAGTGTCAATGCCACAACTATCATAAGATAGGACACCTATACAAAGAGTGTCCATCACCAAAGAAGAAGAAGAACAACAAGAGACATCATGCTCATCTAGCTGGAGATGAGAATGAAGAAGAAGAAAGACCTCGAAAGAGACTAAATAGAGGTGAAGATGTAGAATAATATGTGTTATTCCTTGCACTCTTTGGGTATGTAACACCTAGAGAATATACATGGCTTATTGATAGTGGTGCCTCAAAGAACATGATAAGAAAGAAGCAAAATCTGTCAAGAATTGAAGAAAAGAACTCTCCCTAGAAGGTATCATTGGGATATGACTATCAATATCCCATCAAAGGTATTGGTGAATCAAGATACAAGCTTGAATCTGGGACTTCCATGAAGATGAAGGAAGTACTATATGTACCAAATTTGAAAAAGAACTTACTTTCCATCTCCTCTCTAGATAAGAAAGGATATAGAGTTGCTTTTACAGATGGAAAAGTACTTATGTGGTCCAAAAGAAAGACACTTGAAGATGCGGTGGTCATTGGAGAAGAAGAAGGAGGACTGTACAAGATTAAAGGACATCCAGAGACAACCCTTGTCCATGAGACTACCATCTCAACTGAAATGTGTCATAGGAGACTTTCTCACATCAACTATAAATAATTTTCCTATGTGAGCAAGGTGGTAACAGGGTTACCATATCTGAAGGTCAACCATGAGGGAACTTGCAAAGGATGTGCAAGAGGAAAGAACATCAAGAATCCCTTTCTGAAAAGTGAAACAAAGACTAAAGGTACGCTCAAACTAATTCATTATGATGTATGTGGTATTATGCCCTCCATATCATTGAGTGGATATGAATGATTATGTCATATTTATTGATGACTATTCAAGAAACACTTGGATATACTTCTTGAAGAATAAGAGTAAAGTGATCGGTAAATTCAAGGAATTCAAAGCCTTGACAGAGAACCACTCAAAAAAGAGAATCAAGACACTGAGATCATATAATGGTGGAGAATACACTTCAAAGGAATTCAAAGCATTATGTAAGGAGGCATGAAGCAAGAGGGAACTAACCACTCCTTATAATCCCCAAAAGAATGTGTTATCCCTAAAGTTGGACCTAGACTACGGGATCCAAGCTTAAGGAAATCTTAGTTTGAAAATGATCAAATCAAATGAAATCAAATTAAAAATAAAAGCTGGTATTGAACCAGGGCAAATAGAAACTTACAGACACTAGGCTTAAATCACTTATTGTACAGTTTATACAGTTTTAGGTATGAGACCAAAATATTCACACACCATTTACAATGAACAAATCTGGTATATAACAGATAGGTAAATGCAGGTATGTACCAAGATATCAAAGAATTAAAATGAAGGCTGGTAAGACTAAGAGCTGCAGGAAAATCACAACCAATTCTGTATAACATGAAAGCAGTGACAAAGTCCAACACCCAGGTTTTATGATCCTAAATTATGAAGTGAAACTATTACTGTGTATATAAATGAAAGATAACTGTCAACTTGTAATAAGAATTATGTATTGGAATGTGAGTGACCAAGTACACAAAATATTTATCAAAGAAACAGTTTATGTAGTACAGAAATAAATCAACATCAAATTCATTCAAAACTAAAACCTGTTATTGAAGTTGCAAAGGGTTCATGATATACAGATGTATCTACAAATATTCCAACATGTCTCCCAAGACAGCCAACCCCACAGTCCCCTGCTTCTTCCTGAAAGGAAGAACTCACTCCTTCTCTCCTCTCGAGCCTCTAGCTGGGACCTCCCTCCTCTCAAGCTCTCCATTACATTGAACAATGCTAGAATTTATATCAATTACATCGACTAACTAAGAAAAGAAATTATTTGGTCCTCTGCCTCTTTGATGAGGTCTGCCACCTATCAAGTTAGTTGCTGAAATGATGACTCGCTGCCTGGAAATACTGAACTTTGACAGCCATCTAATATAAAAATAACTCTTTGTTTTTAGGTGTCTGCCATCTGTATGCTTAAATATTGATCAAATCCCTAATAGTCTGAGGATGAGTAACTAAACTCCTTGAAATCTGGAATCATTGGTAACGCTATCTTCAAATTCAAAATACTCTGCCACCTGTTCACTGAACATGTTGTCCATCAATACCCCGAGCCAACAGGTCAAAAGCCTAGAATTAATAATTTCTGCCAGAAGTGAGAGTGTCACGCAGCAATACAATGGATGAGTTTGCTTCTTCCACAACAATTTGCCATCGCCAGCATTCATCGTTTCCATATCATCTGTAACAAATGGTGCTGCTTGTTCCTCTCGCAGGGAATCAGAAAATGGTTCAAGAAGACTATTCACATCCTCCCCATCAATAGTAAACCCCCAACGATTTGGGGTTCGACTAGCAATATATGCACATGCTCTTTCATCAGTGTCCTTCAAGAAAACCTGTTGACTTTGTAGGTCTGTAGGAGAAACTTGGAATCTAACAGGAACTTCTTCAGCGTCATTTTGGTCACTTTTCTGAGCTGTTACAGTGCCCAAGTAGTCGAGAACACAAGCTTCAATATCTTCCTCAGTGAAATCACCAACAATACTAACCTCCATATTATCAGTTACAAATTGCTTCATCACAGCATCTTTTACTACAGGTAAGGTTAGCCGCTGTATTGTTTGTGGTGAAGGCTCAACAAATCGATCATCACCTCTGAGCATAGCATGCATGAGGCAATGGGCAGTTGCTCGCTCTAAGCTTTTAGGTATAGCACAATAATGTGATAAGTAAAGTCGTCTTGCCCTCTCAAATGCATCTTCCAACCATACATTGTGCTTAATTACCATATAAAGTAGCCGGAAAGAAGCACGCATTCCACCATCTCTCAGATGAAAATGGAACTCCATAGAAATAAATTCATCCAATGAAGCCAACAACTGGCACATCAGAGCGCATAGGCAAACCAAGCTCTTTCTGCAATGCGGTTTTACATGTAGTCTTGCCAGTTTCAAGTGTTTCTATAGAATAATTTACATAACCGTCATTCTTGAGATGGGCATCTAGTTCTGGGTTCCAATCATTATTGTCAATGCCATTCACGATTCCTCTAAGTTTCCAGGCATTCTCCTTTATTACTTCATGTAAGCCCCAACCACCTTCTGATGTTTGGAATTCCCATGCATAGCCATGGCTTACTGCAACAATTTGATGGGCAGTTTTTAGATCAGCCATGAAAATATTTAGGTGTTCCCCTCCAACAGGATCATAAAGCTTGAAACAGTCAATATAGTGCTGTGGCAAGTCCAGAAATTTATAATCATCCAGTGGCCCACGTCCCTGGTGTGCAATGTTATGAATCACAAGGACAGATCGAGTGTACTTCATGAAGCCACGATCCCGATAATATGCCTGAAGATAGACTGGAAACAGAGCAGTGTGCCAGTCATTTGCAATGAAGACCAGGTTGCCATCCCCATAACATACACCACCACAAGGCACTTGCCAAGGAACCTCAACTGCAGCTTTGCAAAAGAGTACCATGCGCTTCAAAATATCCTCCCGATTTCCCTGATATATGTTGTTGTTAAATTCCTGAAACATCGAACTATTGACAAATACGAAATCCACATTATCAATGTAATCTTGGTAATAGCTAACATCAAACTCCTGTCCATGTATGTTATATCTCTTGTGAACCCCTGTGTCCTGTCCTTAAATTACCAATTTTTTTTTATTAGCTGGGGCGAGAGACAGAGCTTCTGAAACCAACTTGTGGCCACGATCTTGTCATTAAATATTTCATATACAGGGTGCATCATCACAGGATATGTCACAGCCCTACCTTCACACCAACTGTACATCAGTCATTTGGCAGATTCAACGTTATGATTTCCAGAGTCTTACTGCTAATGGTATTAACATACAACCATGTAAGGCAATTCCATTATAGATCCCAGCCATGGCATGTTCTCGCACACCATAATGGATGTTTCGGCCCTATGGACTTTCTGGTTGCTTGAAATCTTTGAATTCTTTTAAGTAGACTTTGTTTGAGCTTTCAAGGTCAGCGCTTCCTCCAATTAGACCAGGTATAAACATAAAATATGAAACAAAGTAAAATTTAAAAACCATAAAAACCAATCAAAATCAAAAAATTAAAAAATAAGCAGGATGAAAAATCCTAGAGATAACATCTGGCTCCGCCTGGGGATGGCATGCTCCCTGTGAGTTGCCAAGAACAAGTAGACCAAGTGCCTTATTTCCATTGGGCTGGATTCTTCATCACAAATCTCTGCTATTGAACAAACCACTGACTGAATATTTAAACTACTCTGCAGACTGAAATAATCTTCTCACAACAATCTGATCACACTGTACAAACTTTAAAGAAATGCTTGAACAATCAAGCTTATTTATTCACAGCTCCTACACTAACCAAAACTACTTTCTTTTGATCAGGTAAAATCATGTTTCCAGTGAAGCCATACAAGTATCTGAATGCTTAATGAAAGTCTTGATCTGTGGATTGGCAAAATGAAAACAGGAACAACAATCATCAATTGTCTGCAATTTTGATTTTCAGATTTATCATAAAATGTATACTGAAACCTTGACTCGATAAATTCCTTGATGTATTCAGCTATCGGGTCATACCATTTTCTCAGTTTTGGATTATCAAACCCGTCCTTATTCTCAATCCTGATATCGAAAGACAGCTGATAAGGGATTTGAAAGGACAAATCCTGTATTTTGACATCTACGGCTTCAATCTCTTTCTCAATGTGTACAGCAAATTCTTTTAGAAAGATGACTTTAGATTCTGAGTTACATGAACTTGACCTTAGATAAGAAGAAAAAATAGAAGAAAAAATTTCATCTTTTTCCTCATCAGTGTACATATTACTCCATTCCTTAAAATCTTTAATGGAAAGAGAATTTTCCCTAGACTTTGTCTTTCCCATCCATGTCTTTAGAAATATAAGCCAAAAACCTGGTAATGATCTAATTGACCCAACAGGCAGATTTTCAACCCAACTTTTACACTTCCCCTGTAATGAATCATAGAATAATCTAATGAAGACATCTTCATGTTTAACTCTGAGTAACTCTGCAAAGTCACGAAAATTAGATATGTGGTCCACAACTAAACGCAGATCTTCTCCATTGAATTTAGGACCATTGCTCAATAAATATTCATCCGAAGGAAGACGATTCGGAAAACCGGGAAGTTCTGCAAAATCTAAACATGCATACTTTGAAACAATAGAAGCTGGATCAGAAGTCCTCATCAGTTAAATGAAATCATCATCTAAGCTCTGAAATCTTGTAAAATTGCCTCTGGATTCTTCAAACATGGAGTCTCCCGGTGAATAAATCTGTAGTCCAACTAATGCCCTGCTCCTGTCCACCGTCAAGAGCTGGATCTGATCTTTGTCGTTCTTTCCCGGGGAAGATATCTTTTCCTATGTCCGTCCCCGACAACGGCGCCAGAAGATGTTATCCCTAAAGTTGGACCTAGACTACGGGATCCAAGCTTAAGGAAATCTTAGTTTGAAAATGATCAAATCAAATGAAATCAAATTAAAAATAAAAGCTGGTATTGAACCAAGGCAAATAGAAACTTACAGACACTAGGATTAAATCACTTATTGTACAGTTTATACAGTTTTAGGTATGAGACCAAAATATTCACACACCATTTACAATGAACAAATCTGGTATATAACAGATGGGTAAATGCAGGTATGTACCAAGATATCAAAGAATTAAAATGAAGATTGGTAAGACTAAGAGCTGCAGGAAAATCACAACCAATTCTGTATAACATGAAAGCAGTGACAAAGTCCAACACCCAGGTTTTATGATCCTAAATTATGAAGTGAAACTATTACTGTGTATATAAATGAAAGATAACTGTCAACTTGTAATAAGAATTATGTATTGGAATGTGAGTGACCAAGTACACAAAATATTTATCAAAGAAACAGTTTATGTAGTACATAAATAAATCAACATCAAATTCATTCAAAACTAAAACCTGTTATTGAAGTTGCAAAGGGTTCATGATATACAGATGTATCTATAAATCTTCCAACATGTCTCCCAAGACAGCCAACCCCACAGTCCCCTACTTCTTCCTGAAAGGAAGAACTCACTCCTTCTCTCCTCTCGAGCCTCTGGCTGGGACCTCCCTCCTCTCAAGCTCTCCATTACATTGAACAATGCTAGAATTTATATCAATTACATCGAATAACTAAGAAAAGAAATTATTTGGTCCTCTTCCTCTTTGATGAGGTCTGCCACCTATCAAGTTAGTTGCTGAAATGATGACTCGCTGCCTGGAAATACTGAACTTTGACAGCCATCTAATATAAAAATAACTCTTTGTTTTTAGGTGTCTGCCATCTGTATGCTTAAATATTGATCAAATCCCTAATAGTCTGAGGATGAGTAACTAAACTCCTTGAAATCTGAAATCATTGGCAACGCTGTCTTCAAATTCAAAATACTCTGCCACCTGTTCGCTGAACATGTTGTCCATCAATACCCCGAGCCAATAGGTCAAAAGCCTAGAATTAATAATTTCTGCCAGAAGTGAGAGTGTCACGCAGCAATACAATGGATGAGTTTGCTTCTTCCACAACAATTTGCCATCGCCAGCATTCATCGTTTCCATATCATCTGTAACAAATGGTGATGCTTGTTCCTCTCGCAGGGAATCAGAAAATTGTTCAAGAAGACTATTCACATCCTCCCCATCAATAGTAAACCCCCAACAATTTGGGGTTCGACCAGCAATATATGCACATGCTCTTTCATCAGTGTCCTTCAAGAAAACCTGTTGACTTTGTAGGTCTGTAGGAGAAACTTGGAATGTAACAGGAACTTCTTCAGCGTCATTTTGGTCACTTTTCTGAGCTATTACAGTGCCCAAGTAGTTGAGAACACAAGCTTCAATATCTTCCTCAGTGAAATCACCAACAATACTAACCTCCATATTATCAGTTACAAATTGCTTCATCACAGCATCTTTTACTACAGGTAAGGTTAGCCGCTGTATTGTTTGTGGTGAAGGCTCAACAAATCGCTCATCACCTCTCAGCATAGCATGCATGAGGCGATGGGCAGTTGCTCGCTCTAAGCTTTTAGGTATAGCACAATAATGTGATAAGTAAAGTCATCTTGCCCTCTCAAATGCATCTTCCAACCATACATTGTGCTTAATTACCATATAAAGTAGCTGGAAAGCAGCACGCATTCCACCATCTCTCAGATGAAAATGGAACTACATATAAATAAATTCATCCAATGAAGCCAACAACTGGCACATCAGAGCGCACAGGCAAACCAAGCTCTTTCTGCAATGCGGTTTTACATGTAGTCTTGCCAGTTTCAAGTGTTTCTATAGAATAATTGACATAACCGTCATTCTTGAGATGGACATATAGTTCTGGGTTCCAATCATTATTGTCAATGCCATTCACGATTCCTCTAAGTTTCCAGGCATTCTCCTTTATTACTTCATGTAAGCCCCAACCACCTTCTCATGTTTGGCATTCCCATGCATAGCCATGGCTTACTGCAACAATTTGATGGGCAGTTTTTAGACCAGCCATGAAAATATTTAGGTGTTCCCCTCCAACAGGATCATAAAGATTGAAACAGTCAATATAGTGCTGTGGCAAGTCCAGAAATTTATAATCATCCAGTGGCTCACGTCCCTGGTGTGCAATGTTATGAATCACAAGGACAGATCGGGTGTACTTCATGAAGCCACGATCCCGATAATATGCCTGAAGATAGACTGGCAACAGAGCAGTGTGCCAGTCATTTGCAATGAAGACCAGGTTGCCATCCCCATAACATACACCACCACAAGGCACCTGCCAAGGAACCTCAACTGCAGCTTTGCAAAAGAGTACCATGCGCTTCAAAATATCCTCCCGATTTCCCTGATATATGTTGTTGTTAAATTCCTGAAACATCGAACTATTGACAAATACGAAATCCACATTATCAATGTAAGCTTGGTAATAGCTAACATCAAACTCCTGTCCATGTATGTTATATCTCTTGTGAACCCCTGTGTCCTGTCCTTAAATTACCAATTTTTTTTTATTAGCTGGGGCGAGAGACAGAGCTTCTGAAACCAACTTGTGTCCACGAGCTTGTCATTAAATATTTCATATACAGGGTGCATCATCACAGGATATGTCACAGCCCTACCTTCACACCAACTGTACATCAGTCATTTGGCAGATTCAACGTTATGATTTCCAGAGTCTTACTGCTAATGGGATTAACATACAACCATGTAAGGCAATTCCATTATAGATCCCAGCCATGGCATGTTCTCGCAAACCATAATGGATGTTTCGGCCCTATGGACTTTCTGGCTGCTTGAAATCTTTGAATTCTTTTAAGTAGACTTTGTTTGAGCTTGCAAGGTCAGCGCTTCCTCCAATTAGACCAGGTATAAACATAAAATATGAAACAAAGTAAAATTTAAAAACCATAAAAACCAATCAAAATCAAAAAATTTAAAAATAAGCAGGATGAAAAATCCTAGAGATAACAGAATGGTGTTGTGGAAATAAAGAATAGGACTATTATGGAAGCAGTGAATACCATGATTCATGATCAAGACCTCCCTATGCACCTATGGGTTGAAGCAGCAAGAACAACCGTATATGTGAAAAATAGATTATCTCACAGTGCTCTTGGATTCAAGATTCTTGAAGAGAAGTATACAGGAAATAATCCTGTAGTGAGCCATCTCAAGATATTTGGTTGTCTAGTATATGTACATATTCTGAAAGAGAAGAGAACCAAATTAGATCCTTATAGAAAGAAGGGAATATTTGTTGGATACTGTGAAGTCTCCAAATCCTTGAGGATATACATCTCAGGATTCCATCATATCGAGATAAGTAGGGATGTAACATTTGATGAAGAGAAAGATCTTGATAAATCTAGAAGGTGTCAACTTGAAGAAGTACATGAAGAGGATGTACCTCCCAGAATGATAGAAGTTGAAACCTATCTTGAAATAGTAGCATCTAAAGATCATGACCGCTAGAACCTCAGAAACCCCCTACTATGGATATCTCTCTAAAGAGAAAACCTGCTTGGGTAAGATAAATCATACAAGAAGAAGAAAGGTATGGAGCTCTAGAAGGCTCCACAAGGACTAGCAAAAGATCAACACAATATTCCAGTTATGTAGCTTTGATGTGTGATCTTGTAGATCAAGAACCCACTAGCTATGAGGAAGTTGCATAGAATAAAGAATGGGTTGAAGCAATGATAGAAGAATACCAGTCGATAATGAAGAATGATGTTTGGGATATAGTTCCCAAACCAGAAAAAAAGAGCGTGGTATATTCGAAATGGATCTACAAGATAAAACATGTTGCTGATGGAAGTATTGAAAAGTACAAATCAAGATTTGTGGCTATAGGATTCTCTAAGAAAGAGGGAATTGATTATGAAGAGAAATTTGGTCTAGTAGAAAGGGACACTTCCATCAGAACCATCATGGAAATTGCTTCCATGATGAAGTGGTACCTACACAAGATGGATGTAAAGAGAACCTTCCTTAATGGTGTGATTGGGGAAGAGGTTTACATTGAATAACCATAGGGATTTGAAGTCAAAGATAGAGTGACTCATGTATGCAAGTTGGAAAAGGCTCTGTATGGACTGAAGTAAGCTCATAGAGCTTGGTATGGTAGAATAGATAGCTTCTTGAAAATATTGGGCTTTACCAAGAGTAAAGTCAATCCTAACCTTTACATGAAGATTATGGATGATGAACCTGTCATACTATTATTATATGTGGATTAACTATTTCTGGTGAGAAATGAGAAATAGATCACAGAGTGCAAGAAGAAGCTAGCTGAACAATTAGAGATGCAAGATCTTGGGTTGATGCATTATTTCCTAGGGCTAGAAGTGTGGCAGAGCCCAGAAGGAATCTTTCCAAATCAAGGAAAGTATGCAATAGAAATCTTAAAAATATTTGATATGTTGGATTGTAAATCCATGGCCACACCCATGGACACCAACCCAAAGTTGTTATCTGATGAGACATCAGATTTAGTGGACATGACTCAATACAAACATATTATTGGGTCATTAATGTATCTGACAAACACAAGACCAGATATATGTTTGTTGTGAACACCTTGAGTTAGTATCTAGTAAAACCTAGACGTGTTCACGTGATAGCTACAAAGCATGTGATGAGGTATAGTAAAAGGTACAATAGATTTGGGACTTTACTATGGGAGAGATCATGACTACAAACTATATGGATATATGAAATCAGATTGGGCAGGAAGTGCCATAGACATGAAGAGCACCTTAGGTGGATGTTATTATCTAGGATCCACCATGATCTCAGGGTTTAGTAAGAAACACTCCAGTGTTGTTCTTAGTACATCTGAAGTAGAGTACATTGCAACTTGCTCCGCTTGTTGTGAAGTAATATGGATTTGAAAGTTGATGTCAGGCTTATTTGACATAGAGTTGGACACAACAATTATTCTTTGTGACAACCCGAGTTGTATAAAGATGACAAAGAACCTGGTGTTCCATGACAAATCGAAGCACTTAGAAATCCGATATTTTTTATAATGTATATGGTACAAAAGGGAGCTATTGAGCTCTAGTATGTGATTACCGATGAGAAATTTGCTGATGTAATGACCAATCCTATATCTCAAGTAAAGTTCAAATATTTTCATGAAAAGCTTGGTGTATTTCAAAAATTCCTTCCTCACAAGGAAGAACAATCATGGGACTAGAGATGATTAAGATATGGACCTTCTTCGAAAAGGAAGATCAGGTCAAAGACATGAAACCTCCTTGGGCAAAGGGGGAGCAGGTTGATAATATGGAACTTCCCAAGAAAGGGGGAGTAATGATGAGAATGACATCGATGATGGATGACACTGATGATGACAATGTCTGACATTCACTTGTGGATGATAATATCCTCTCTTGAGGATGGAAGGTATAATACTATATTCATGAGAGTGGTCCTTACTAAGGATGGTCCTGCATATGTTACTCTCGCATGGCATTAGGGTATTTTTGAGGTCTAAAATGGGCCCCATAAGGGAAATAATAAAGTAATAGTTATAATAATAAATTAAAAGTTCTAAATTTTGGAGGTGAAAAAGAAAAACTACTTTTTCTTATCGTAGGTTTTACATATCTCATTATCGGTTCACCCAAATTTTGATTTTGGGGGATCCTTAGATGTGGCATCCATCCCATACCCACACTGCATACTTTCGAGGTACCCACGTCACCCAAAATATTAAAATACATTTTTTTATTGAAATTTTTATTTTTGGGTGTCGTGGGTACCTAGAAAGTATGCAGTGTGGGTATGGGTTGGATGTGGAATTAAATTCTACATCCAAAAAGCCCCCAAAATCAAAATTTGGGTGAACCGATAAGGAGATATGTCAAAAATATGATAAGAAAAAATAGTTTTTTCTTTTTCCCTCAATTTGTTTTTACAAATTTTACCCTTATGGTTGACATCATCATCTTGAATCCTATTGGTTCTTATAAAGTGAATTTTAATGGTACAATTTTGTTTTGATGCCCATTTTTTACCTCAAAACTCCCCTAATGAGAGTACCCACATTCATTTGTGGATATAGTAGAATAACACTTGCTCAGGAGTGGTCCTAACCTCAGTGGAAAGGATGCTCTACGAGGAGTTCTCATGGACGACATGACTAACATTTTGTATGCAGTTGAGATCTTCTTTGGAGACAATGCTCTTGTATGGAGAGTATGCCTACATTCATATATAGATACCATAGAATAACACTCACTTGGGAGTGGTCCTAATCTTAGTGGTATGGATGCTCTATGATGAGTTCTCACGGACGTCGTAGTATAACACTCACTTGGGAGTAGTCCTAACCTTAGTGGTAAGGATTTTCTATGATGAGGGCCGACATTTTGTATGCGGTCGATATCTACTCTGCAGACAATACTCTTGCTTGGAAGAGTATTCCTACACATAAGTGTATATACTGTAGTATAACACTCACTTAGGTGTGGTCCTAACCTTATTGGTATGGATGGTCTACGATGAGTCCTCACTTATGATTGGGACTGCATCTAGGTGCGGTCGATATCTACATTTAGTTGTAGATGATTCAACTAATCAATATTATGGATTAGGTTGATGGAGGATTGCATCATCCTTGGACTTACGTCCTAAAGTGAGAGGGATTGATCATCCCGCAAAGAGATCATGTGTATTGTAGGTAGCATGGTGGCAAAGGATTAAGTAGATCGAAGTGCGGTTTCAAAGGATCAAGAATATTGAAGTACTACTAAAAAGGATCGTAATGATCGAAATGCTGCTTCTACATGATGCAGGGATGAATGTTAAATTGAAATATAGTCTTTCTAAACTTATCTAACTGTTTCCAAAGTTTCAAATATATGTTAAAAAATACTTCACAGAAAGTATTTCAAAGGTTCTTCCCATGTGCTAAAACTCTTTGAAATGAGTCACCATCGGACTTTAATTCAATTTGAAACTATATTGAATGTACTTACTAGAAAATGAAACCACGTTAACCTTCAGATATTTCTATCCTTCGTAACAGAAGCTAACCATTGATTGAACCAATACTTGCTTGCTATTTATACTGGATTCGTATTGTGGTTTCAATAGAGTCTGCAACTGTGTATTCATGGATTGAGCACGATTTGAAAAGAAATGTAAAGAAAATGACTTACGCATTCATACATACATTCTCAATCTGTAAATCGATTTCCTTCTGGATAGTGTTAACATAATTTGCTTCTTTTAATCATGCATAGGAGATGAAAATGAATACCAGGGTTTCCAATACTCAACAATTTGAAAATGACAGAGATTCTATTTCATTTTCTTTATTCAGTTTCTTCTCTGTGATTTATCCTCTATTTTCTCTCTCTCTAATGCCTCTAATATTCTACCTACCTCTCTGCCCCCTCCTATCGTCGATTGATTCTCCTCCCTTCTCTTTTTTTCCAACTCATGCTAACAACTAACAAATCCTTCCATAAATTTAGGAATGTACTAATTTTAGGAACAACTAACTCCTATTAACTAGCAACAACTAACCAGATGTCCCAGTCTCCTCGCAGGGAGATTTAGGTAATCATTTGTTCCTACAATAACTTTGAAATGGACAACAGTGCTAGCTGTCTATATAATTCAGATTTATAAAACATTAAATAAATTATTTGTTCAACCATTAGAACTACTATCTCAAGCCACAACATGTGATAAATGTGTCACATTGCTAGATTTTAACTTTATGCTCCTGCATCAGACTTCCCAGGTCACAAAAATTCATGAGCTCTTCTACAGTTCTGCCACTTTTCTATATGAGTGCAGAAGTCACCCAAGTAGCATCTTCAAGTGTCTTATTCTTCAACTTGATCATGTATTCATATTACTCCTGTCCTCTGGTTTCCTTCAACACTCTAGTGTCCAAAATCCTCTCCATTTCCATCTTGGGCACAATAGGAATCTGTTTCTACCATTCAACTTTTTGTCCAGTATCTAGACCATTTGTTGATGAAGCTTCTGCTTCAGCTTCCTTGTAAGGATACAAATATGAAACATTAAAGATAGGTGATATACCTATACCATCTGGAAGTTCAATTTCATAAGCATTTGCTGAAAATTTCATCAAGATTTTACAAGGCCCAATTTTCTTCAAGTTCAGTTTATTATAAGTGCCTCTAGGAAATATTTCCCTTTTTTAGGTATGCTAATACTAGATCACCTTCTTCAAAATTCACTTCTCTCCTCTTTAGATCTGCTCTCTGTTTATATTTGAGACTGTTCTCCTGCAATTGTCCCTTAGCATGTTCATGCAACATTTGCATGTCCAAATCAAAATCATTTGCATTTGCACTTCTTTTCTCCATCATTCCCAAGTCTATGAGCTCAAACACTCCTCTCAGATTTGTCCCATAAACTGTTTTAAAAGAAATCAAACCTATACTCCTATTGGGTGAATCATTATAATCAAACTCATCCCATGGTAAAGCTAGATCCCACTGATTAGGATGTTTACTAACCAAACTTCTCAAGATATTACCCAAGCTTCTATTTGTGACTTCATTTTTCCCATCAGTCTGAGGATGGTAAGATGAACTAAAGATAAGGCCTGTCCCCAATTTCTTCCATAAATTCCTCCAAAAATTTCCAACAAACTTAGTATCTCTGTCAGAAACTATACTCATAGGAAGACCATGAAGTCTTACTATTTATTTAAAAAACATATTTGCAATGAGAGTGGCATCACTAGTTTTAGTACAAACAAAGTGTGCCATCTTTGAGAATCTATCCACTGCAACAAATATGGAATCATTACCTCTTTGTGTTCTTGGCAATCCCAGAACAAAATCCATGCTTACAACATCCCAAGGTTTCTTTGGAATAGGTAATGCCTGATAAAATCCTGCATTTTGTTGTTTCCCCTTTGCATGCTGACAGATTTGACACTTTCCAACAAATCTTTGCACATCTGCTCTCATTCCTGGCCAATAGTAAAATTTATTTAGTTGAGCATAAGTTTTTTCATTCCCCGGAATGACCAGTAAGTCCTCCACTATGTTTCTCCTTCAACAAATTCTCTCTCATTGAGCATTCATGAATGCACAACTTGCTTTCTTTAAATAGTAATCCTTCTTGCAACATGAAATCCATCCATGGGATTCTATCTCTGAATACTTGGTTCTGACAAGCTTCATAAGCTTCTTTGAAATCAATATCTTCTTCATAAATATCTCTCAAATGATCTAGTCCAAGAACATTCACTCGGAACTCCTGCAAAACTAAACATCTTTTGCTCAAAGAATCTGCAACCTTGTTAGAATTTCCACTGATATGTTTTAAAACAAAAGTAAAATTCTGCATAAATTCAACCCACTTAGCATGTTTCTGATTTAACTTTTCCTCTTTAGTTATGAATTGCAAAGCATGATTGTCAGAATATAAAACAAATTATCCAAGCATAAGGTAATGCCTCCATTTCTTCAGATCTTGAATTACTGCATAGAATTCTTTATCATAGGTAGAGTTCTTTTGTTTTGCTTCATTCAGTTTCTCACTGAAATATGCCATTGGTTTATCATCCTGACTCAATACTCCTCCAATAGCATGTCCACTAGCATCACATCTAACATAAAACAGTTTGTTGAAGTTTGGGAGAGCTAAAACAAGCTTCTCAGTGATCTTTTCCTTCAATAATTTAAATCCCTTCTCTGCTACAACAACCCATTTGAATGGTTGTTTCTCTTTCTTCACCGTGTCTAAGATTGGATCACATATTCCACTAAAGTTTCTTATGAATTTTCTATAAAAACTTGTCAATCCATGGAAACTTCTTACCTCGAACACATTCCTTGGAGATGGCCAAACTGAAATTGCTCTTTCTCTAGATCCATTTTCAATCCTTCTTGTGAAATTACAAATCCTAAATAATTAATTCCTTCTTCATAAAGAAACATTTCTTCTAGTTTATTAGGAGTTTCTCTTCATGCAATTTATTCATAACCAAATTCAAATGTCTAACATGTTCTTCTCTTGTCTTACTGAAAACAAGAATATCATCCAAATAGACTATGACAAACTTTCCTATGAATTCTTTAAGCACTTCATTCATCAGTCTCATAAAACTACTAGGTGCATTAGTTAACCAAAAAGGCATAGCTAACCATTCATACAACCCAGTATTAGTTTTGAAAGATGTTTTCCATTCATCACCTTCTCTCATTCTTATATGATGATATCCACTTTTCAGATCTAATTTAGAAAAATATTTGGCACCACTCAAACAATCCATTAAATCATCCATCCGAGGTAAAGGAAATCTATACCTGATAGTGATTTTGTTTATGGCTTTGGAATCTATACACATCATCCATTCGCCTCCTTTCTTAGGACTCAACACTGTTGGTACACCACAAGGACTTAAACTCTCTCTTACCAATCCTTTATTCAACAGTTCCTGCACTTGTCTCCCGATCTCTGCATTTTCTGCTAGGGTCATTCTATAAGCATATTTTTTTGGTAAAATAGCTCCAGGAATCAGATCTATGTGATGACTTATACTTCTAACAGGTGGTAGTTCATCTGGAAAATCATCCACAACTATGTCTACATACTCTTCTAGTAATTTCTGAATTTCAGCAGGTAATTTATCTATTCTAGTGTTGTTTATAACAGTCCTAGGATTACCAACAATAGAAAAACTTACCTCTTCTTCTTGTAGTTGTTCCATAAATTATTTCTCTTTCACCAGTAGTACCTTTGGGCTGGTTTGTTCCTCTATTTTCTCATCCTTTAGGGGAACAAGAGTATGTCTTCTGCCTTCCTTCTCCAAGACAAAAGTGTTTTCTCTGCCATTGTACATCACATTTCGGTCATACTGCCATGGCCTACCCAATAACACATGACATGCATCCATTGGTATCACATGACATAATAATTGGTCTTTGTAATTTCCAATCTGGAAATAAACTTTGCATTGCTCATTGACTAGTACTTGGTGTCCTTTCTGCAACTAGGAGACTTTGTAGGGTGTAGGATTCTTTTCTTTATGTAGTCCCAACTTCTCAACCATCTCTATAGAAACTAGATTATGAGTACTGCCATTATCAATGATAAGTTTACAACACTTACCTTGTGATTTGCACATTGTTTTGAACAAGCTCTTCCTCTGTTCGGGTTGATGTAATTCTTTTCTTGGTTTCAACAAATTTCTCCTCATCAATAAGGCTTCTCCTACCTCTAGAACCTCAACATGATCCTCAGGTACTCTTTGTTCATTTTTAGCCTGTGTAATCTAAACATTTCCCTATCTTGCAGCTCCTTCTGGACAATCCCATGACATATGTCTTGTCTTTCCACACGTATAACATCTAACCTCATGATTTCTTCCTCTTCCTCGGACTCTTTGAAAAGATATCCTTCCTCTGAAGTCTCTTCCTTTCTGAGGTTGTTCTAGCTGATTTGAGGATTCAGCTTCTTCCTTATGAACTGAAAATTTTCCTCCTCCAGTTTGTGGTCCCTTACCTCTGTAAGCCTGACCTTTTCCTTTCCCTGAGTTTTTTCTCCTATTCAGTTTCTCCTCCACTTTTAAAGAACATTGATATGCTTCTTCAACTGATTTAGGTGAGAATAAACTTATTTCATCCTAAATGTCTAATCTAAGTTCATTCATGTATCTGGATACTTTCTCAGAGTTATCTTCTGTGTATTCATCTCTAATGTTTACCTTGTAAAACTCCTCTATATATTCTCTGATAGTAAGCAGTCTCTGTCTCAAGTTCTGCATCTACTTATACAAAGAAAGTTGGTAATCTATGGGTAGAAACTTGTCCTTCAGCTTGGCAATCATTATGTTCCAACTTTTAATTGGATGCTTATGCAGTCTTCTCCTTTCTGCCTGTACACCATCTGTCGAAGGAGAAAGTCGATAATTCAACTTGAACCAATGTTGTAATCTCACAGATCACATTAGTTATCTGCATTGTATGGACTCATTGTAATAATATAATCTGTTTAATCCTATCTGTTCTTGTCTCTTGTCTCTATTCTATATATATGTATGTTTTAGTGTGTATTATTGGTAACCTTATGTGATCTGTGAGATTACAACATTGGTTCTGTTGCCGGTAGTACATGACTGAAATATATGCTCACATATGATACCAGAGCAGGAGATCAAGGACTGGTGGGAACGTAAAATTGCAAACTATTTGCAGAATTACGCACGAAGGAGCAGATTAACAATTGCCGAAGCAAAAGAAATATTTTTTACAGAGACGCATGAAAAGTTTGTCGAATCAGTGCCCCAACTCTTGAAGCAAATATTGGATGAGAAAGCCGGACGCAACTAAAGAATAATAGTTGCTGGAAAAACTGATCCAAGGAGGCCGAACAAATTTGTCGGAGTGGTTTGAGAAAATCGCCGACGACTTCTGTGAGGAGCAAGCAGTCGAAGACAGGACTTCGGTGGAAACCGTCAAAGAGAATTTCTACACAGATTTCACCGAACAATTTTTGTGTTCCCTACCGACCTTTCTGTTCAAATTCTTGATCGAGAAAGGAGCATGACACATTGTTGAACCTCATCCACCACTGTACAAACAGCCATCAAACACTTACTGGGCGGAGAAGTAGAGAAAGTGGGAGAAATTTATTGCAGAAAGGGAGTGGGAATACTTCCTAAGCAAATAAATCAAACTATTTGGGATTTCTAAAAGCGTCGGGTAGGCTATGGGGGGGTAGCTGGTCATGTGTCGAAGATAGAGTATAGTGGATCCTAGTCGACCCAAACCAGATATCAGTCACTAGTAATGAGAAGTCGAGCAAAAGGGACCTCAAGAGAATAGTATCCTACAAAAGTATGTCAGACATCCAAAAACTAGAAAGGGAAGAGAGACACCAGAGAAGGGAAGCAAGACGAGAAAGGGACTTAGAGCTGCATAGAGGGAAAAACCCTAGGGAGAATGACCAGGAAGAGAATCCCCCAGCGTCGGGTCATGACCGACATGAAGAGGGCGTAGAACAATAAGCATCCCCTAAGGAGGAAGAATTGTGGATAGAGCAGCTAGAAGCTCTCCAAACACGAGCTCCCAATGAAGGAACAACCCTTTCCCCATTGAATCTACGTACTCGAATACAGACTATTATCGAAGACGACCTCCGACTACGAGCTGGCGACTTCAGTATCTGGAGCCGACTAGGCGACGAACCGTACCCTAGACGACACCTTATTATATGTCGACTAGTGGAAGGGAACTGGGTGACCTTTCAAGCGGCATCCTCCCTCTGAAGTATCCATTTGCTCTTACCGACACATGAAGGAGCGCCCCCCCCACCAAATACAGCTTTAGAAGAAATCGAACACTCAGAACTGTGAACAAATAGTTGCAGTGGACCATCGACAGCAGAAGTCGACATCAACCAACTGCAAGTCGACGAAGACTCGACAACCGATAAAAATGGAAGTTTCGTCGACCAGAATTCAGCAGGCATGAATACACCAATAACCCCACCACCCTCATCACCAACCCCACCTCCACCACCGCCACCTTCTGAGAGCAGTGACAGTGATTCAGACATGGGTCACGGATCGACTCACATTCCTCTTTATGAGGGAGATGAAGACCCCAGACGACATTGGTTTGTCTGCGAGTCGACCTGGGAATCCAACCAGGTTACATATGAAGATCAACAAATGGCACAGTTTGCAGGGGCCTTAAGGAAAAGGGCATTGACGTGGTACATGACCTTTTTGGAAAGATAACCCAGAGCGACAAAAGTCTAGATTAAGGTGCAATTTTTGTCATTTTTCAAAACACCAGATGCTAAGCACCTGGCCGCAAAGAAGCTTAAAACCACATCACAAAATCCAGGGGAGATCGTTCGCGACTACAATAAGCATTGGAAAGACCTACTAAGCCAGCTGGATTATGTTATTGATGAACAGTTACTAATCCAATGGTTTCTTATAGGACTATCGCAGAAAGTACGGATACACATCAGTCTGGAAACATTCAAAACTTACGAATATGCGCTAACAAAATCTCTTCAGGTGGAGATGGACGAAGACATACCTGCTTAACCCATGAACCACAGATTGGAAGAACAGCTCGAGAATGTTCAAAAGTCTCTGAAGGAACTAAGCCTCAAGAATCAGGAGATCTGGTGTACTAAATGCTCAACGGCCCGTCATTCGAAAGATAACTGTCGACAAGAATATAGCCGATAAGATGTTTGATTTGTACAGAGAAAATCCTTTTGTGACATTTTCCAGGAGCACGGTGATCACTCTACAAAAGACTGTATGTTTAACATGAAGAATGAAAAGGCTTCCTGGTGCGCCATCTGTGAGACCAAAAGTCATAACACCGCCGACTGCCAGTTAAACCTGAAGAACCGACAGAACTATCAGGCGGTCTACCAAACGAATGCAGTGGCACAACATAACGAGCAAAACAATCTAGCAAATGATCAGAATGGACAAAGATATGATGACTGACGATATGAGCACCGATACGACAATCAACACTAAGGCTATGGAGGAAGAGGTCAATTCCTTGGGAATCGCGACACCCGATCGCGTCGACCCACCCAGTGCTTCACATGTTACAAAGAAGCTCACCGGTATGCAGACTGTTAATACAAGGACAGGACTGATCTCAAATTCTGTACCCACTGTGGAGTAGGGGATCACTCGCTAGAGGATTTCACTACTATGTTAGAAAAAATTAATACCAAGAAAAATGTTAATGTCTTCTCTTGTGTGCAAAAGAATGATGTAATAACCACCAAAAATTTACATATTGTCACTCGACAAGGAACAAAAACAGGACTTGATAACCCCAGAATTAGTAAGATTAAAGACACAAATGTCTATCCCGACCCAATGAAGGAAAAAAAAACATATAAAGAAGCAACTCACGTATTTCAAGAAATGGAACGCCAAGAAAGCACGACTCAGTATCTCAGTTCATTGAATTATTGCATGAAATAAAAGGTACCAACCCTGAAAAACAAACCAAAAATATCTGTAGCTTGAATCAAAAAGACAAAAGTGATGCCGACCCACTTGTCGACCTAGAAATCGAAGGTTACCATGTCCGACAAGTAGTGCTCGACTTCAGTTCAAAAGTAAATATCATGACTCAGGATACTTGGGAACATATGGGTAGACCTCGAATTTACGAGTCAGGCATATACCTAAAAATCGTCGACCAAGGCCTAATTGAACCCATTGGAGTCTGGAAAAACGTCGACATGACCATCAAGGGAATCTCGACCAAGGTCGATTTTGAAATTATTGACCCAAAAGAAGGATCCAGCTCCTTCCCAGTGCTAGTCGGTTGACCTTGGGGTCGAAAGATGAAAGCATCCATATCTTTGGATAAGGAACGAATCAAATTAAAAGGAAATGGTCAAAAGGTCATTGTACCCATTCATCCATCCCAATGGGAGCCTTGGACTGAACCTATTGATGAAGAAGTCAATATGAGACAACTTTACCAAATCCACAACGATGCAAACTACACAGAACCAAACATCCATGGAGAACTTAACTTAGGTAACCAAGACTCAGTTGGTTATAACTCAGATGTTGAATTGTATGACTAGGAAATTGAAAATTATGAAACACAAGCAAGAGGGTGCTGGACTATACAAAAAGTGCAGAAAAACCCCACCTGACAGTGCTTCATAGTACCAATTATCCCAAAAGTATTTGAAAATAAAATAAGGGAACACCCTACCTTACAACCAACCAGCTTGAATACTACACAACTACTAAGGTATAAGGAGAGGGAATCGCTAGTTATGCACGTTAAACAAGTATCTAAAAATATTGGTGAACATGGCCGGCTTCAAAGCCTAGTTGAAAATTTTACAGGTCAAGCAGCTAGATGGTGGGATACCCATCAGACAAGACTACAGACCTGGACAACTGCTTCGAATTACTTTGTCGAAAGGTTTGGAGGAAAGAAGTTAAGCCAACAAGATTCCATACCTATATTCACTCAAGGGAAAAACCCAAAAGAACATATCAAAACCTGTGAAAAGGAGTGGAGAAGACTTGGATACAAGGATGAGCGAGCCTGGCCACACTTATTCCCCTCAACCCTAGCCAACTTACCAAACAAATGGTATAAGATGGAAGAATCTAGGGGTGAAACCTTCTTATGGCACGAACTCAGGGAAATTTTTATTAAAGACTTCAACTTCATACCTCAAAATGAAAATCTGGCCGAGACAGCAAAGCAAATCAAACAGTTTATCCAACCGACCGAAAACCAACCCTTATGAGACCATCGCCAGATAAAAGAATGTAACAATCTACAAACATGGTCAAGGCCACAGTCGACCCGGTTACAATTAGAAAATGAAAGCACAGATGGCAAGAGCTTCAGATGGAAACCCAACCACGTCGAAACAACAAAACCTATCCGATCGATCCTGAAAATAGCAACAAGTGACAAACAAGATACTGACAGAATGACTACAGCCGACTTCCCTACCACATTCTCACAGTTCAAAGAAGGAAGTGGTTCGATCAATGAAGACAAAGCACCAGAGTGGCTAGATGCCAAAGTAAAAACTAAAGAAGTCGACATCTCAAACTATGATTGACCAAAACTAGCAAAAATTGGTGACTACTGGAATGAACAACAGACCACAGAGATAGTGAAATTACTAAGAGAGTTCCAAGATGTCTTTTCCCAAGATTATAAAGACCTAAAAGGCTTAGTCCAAGAAATGGGAGAAATGAAAATTGATACTAAACCTGATGTTCGACCTGTTAAGAAAAGACCCTATAAACTAGCTCACAAATACAAGGAGATAGTCAAAAAGGAAATTGATAACATGTTAGCAGCAGGAATTATCTACCCTATCGATCAATCAGAATGGGAAAGTCCAATGGTCATACAACCCAAGAAACATGACCCGACCAGGCTAAGAATTTGTGTCAATTTTAGGGAACTAAACAAAGTAACACTGACAGACCCATTTCCCACTCCTTATGCGGATGAAATCTTGAATGAAGTTGCAGGACATGAATGCTACTTATTTACAGATGGATTCTCAGGCTATAACCAAGTACCAATAGCTAAAGAAGACCAGAATAAGACAACATTTGTGTGTGAATTTGGTTCCTTTGCTTACAAAGTTATGCCTTTTGGACTAAAGAATGCACCTGCAGTGTTTTCCCGAATTGTTGTCAAAGCATTCCAAGAATACATCTATAAAACCATGGCAGTATATTTTGACGACTGGACAATATAATCCACCTTAAAATATCATCCCAAATGGCTCAGACTCATGCTGGAGAGATGTAGACAAATTCAACTCTCCCTAAACATCAAGAAATGTATATTTATGACCCCCATTGGAATACTATTAGGGCACATTGTCTGTAAGGAAGGTATCAAGGTAGAATTTGCAAAGATTAAAATTATCCTCAACTTGAAACCACCAGTAAACCCCAAACAAGTCAGGGTGTTACTTGGCCATACAAGCTATTACAGAAAATTCATAAGACACTATTCAGATATGACCTATCCTCTTGAAGAACTATTAAGGGAAGATCAAGAGTTTAAGTGGACAAAGGAATGCCACATCTCTTTCAAAAAATTGAAAAGAAAATTAGTCAAAGCCCCCATCTTAAAATTCCCAAACTGGTCGATCAAATTCCATGTCCATATTGATGCATCAGGAATAGCAATAGGAGCAATCCTAACTCAACCAGGAGATGATGGGATGGATTATCCTATCGTCTACAGCAGTAGAAAAATAAATAAGGCTGAAAGAAATTATTCGACTACAGAAAGAGAAGCCTTAGGTACGGTCTTTGCCCTCCAAAAGTATCGACATTACCTTTTAGCCAATCCCTTCATATTCTATACCGACCATCAAGCCCTGAAGTATCTTGTCAATAAACCATTCCATCACGGCAGAATTTGTCGATGGCTACTTCTTTTCCAAGAATTTGAGTTCGAAGTCATTGTCCGACCAGGAAAGCTAAATGTCGGGCCCGACCATCTATCCCGAATAGACACAGGAGAGGAACCGACAGGAGTTGACGACGACTTACCTGATGCACATTTATTTCGCATCGAAGCAGTGCCATTAGAACTAGAAGAAATAGCTCAATTCTTAGAAAACAGGCAGACACTAGAAGGTATGAATACCAAGAAAAAACAAATCTTAGCTATGAAGGCTGCACCATACAGTCTCATTAACGAATTTTTATACAAAATGGGATTAGACGACATCCTCAGAAGGTGTGTACTCGAACATGAAGGAGACCAAATCATGCATGAAGCACACTATGGACTTGCAGGAGGACATTTCCAAGTAGACACAACTCCAAAGAAAATCCAACAGTCAGGATTATGGTGGCCGACACTCCATAGAGATTGCAAAATTTTTGTTAGTCGATGTGACAGATGTCAACGACTTGGTCGACCCCTGCCTAGTATAGAAATTCCATTGAAATCAGTAAAGCCCAGTCTCACATTTGAAATATGGGCCATAGACTTCATAGGACCATTCCCTATCCCAGCAAAAAGATCAGGTGCAAGGTATATTATTACTGCAGTGGAATACGTTACTAAGTGGGCAGAAGATGAACCAGTCGATACATGTTCTAGCGAGATAGCTGCTAAATTCATTTATGAGAATATCATCACTAGATTTGGATTCCCACTAACCTTGATTAGCGACCAAGGGACACACTTTATCAACAAAACCATCAAAACCATTACTGACCAATTCCAAATCAACCACCGACGAAGTACAACATATCATCCTCAGTCTAATGGAGCGATTGAAGGATTCAATAAAACATTAACAAAAGGGTTAACTAAACTATGTAATGTTGACAAGGACGACTGGGGTGAGAAAATCCCTGCAGTCTTATGGGCATACAGAACATCCTATAAACGATCGACCGACTAAACCCCGTTTCGACTAGTTTATGGACAAGAAGCAGTGGTCCCACTGCATTTCCAACAGCAGACACCTATTATTGCACAACTACTACATGTCGACGTCGAACAAGAAAGGAAGGATCGACTATTTCAACTCAGCAAGCTGGAAGAGCACCGACTCATGGCCATGCAACACCAAGAAATTCAGAAGCAACAACAGAAAGCATGGCATGACCGCAACATCAAAAACAAAAACCTGTCAGTCGGCGACCTTGCCTTACTTTATAATAGTCGAGTCAAAGGGAAACCTATGAAGCTCCACACAGAATGGATGGGACCCTACGTTGTCGAAGAGATACATCCCAACCGATCAGTCAGACTGAGGACGTTACAGGGCCTAGTTTTTTGCAAGCTCGTTAATGGAGCCCGACTGAAACGTTACAAAAATAAAATAAAATCATATAATGACCATAACCGACAACCAAAATCCATAAAAAACTAAAAATTCCAAAAAAATAATAATACCCCAGACACGAAAACCATGTCAGGACATTACTATCTCGACAACAACCATCATGACCATCGACCATTTTCATCAGCCATTCCTATTGACCATTTTCATCACCGACACCGACCGACCACCTCGATAGTCCCATCGTGCATTCATGACCTCAAGCACCGAAATCAAATCACCATTAGTTCACACTCATGTATTACAGCTGGAACGTCAAGTCCGCCATTAATACATCCATTACCGCACACAAACACACCATCGCCTATAAATACTGTACCATCGAAGGTTCATTCACCACAAACTTTACACACAGAACACCATAACACTCAGTCGACCAAAAGCCAAGAACCCTGTAGTGACATCGACCAAACCAACACAATGGCCCCTAAGCAGACAAGAGCATCGACCAAGGCAAAAGAGTTACAGGCTGCAGATACACCCTTGGTCTGCAGACTGAAAACATCAAAAATGCCAAAGTACAAGAAGGGCCATGGAAAAAGATATGGACCGAAATACAAGAATGGGGCTTTGTCGAGAAAAATATGACTAAAGTAGCATAAAAGGTCAGACACAACACCCTCTTTGGATACGCTAATGCACCGTTGATGGCCAGCTTTGGGGGTACTAAGGAAGCTGCTGTGAAATTCATTATCAGTCGATATCACCACGACCGACTCTACTTTGATGAGATGATCGACATATCTAGAGATGTCATGTCCAAGTTAACCGGTCTCTCTAATAGAGGTGACCCTGTACCAGTCGGAATCAAAGTAGGACTGGTCCAAGAACTTACGGGATCCCCTTCCGAGAAAAACTCAAAAGGGTTGATGATCAGTCAAATCACAATTCGAACACCACAGATTGTGGCCAAAATCATTGCCAATACCCTCACATTAGCAGGTCGAAGCAGCGACCTCAAGTTAGACATGCTGGAAGCCGTCTACACTATTGCCACCGACATACGACTATACAGATGGGGATATTACGTCACCAACCTGATAAAAACTGTTTGTGAGCGATGCCGGGAAACGAGGGGAATCATCAAGTTCCCCTCCTTAATCTTATGGATTGTGATGTATCACATCTTCCCAGAAGGGAGCCCAGTCTTTCGGGAACAGTCCAGGTTTGACATGTGGAGGTTTAAACCCTTCTCTCAGAAAGGAACCCTGCATGAACTGGAGCATGGAAAAGTATTACTGGAGAACTGGTTCCAACAATTGAAAGTTCGCATGACTATATGGGGGGTGCCTTAAAACATCCGAAAAAATCTACCCGCGAACTCCCACATCCAGCTAAAGCTTGACCATACGTCGGTATGGTACATGCAGGGTGAGGAATCCAATGCCAAACACCTCGACTACTATCCACCGGTCGACCAGATTTTTTGAGAATTGTCTCAACAGGCTAAGACAAAGATACCAGTACCAACAGTAGCGAAACAGATCAACTTCTCGATTGAGGAGCCACTGATCGACCAAGAAAAGGAGGAAGACTATGAGATCAACCTCTACATTAGTACATTTGTGTCGGAAGAGACACCGGTTGAGCACACTATTCGGCTACAAATTACTATCAAACCTCCAACCACAAAGAACACAGAACCACGGCCCGCAAAACCAAAGCCATCACAGCAGCAGACAGATCCCCCAGTTCCAGCAAGTGTCGGCCCGCCTCAAGCACCGACGGGAGAAGTCAAACCAGACAACCCTGAGTATGCTGTTTCAAAAGGCATCATTCAAAAACTCACTAACGAAATAGCAGCAGCTAGGAAGAAAATAAAAGAGCAAGAACAACAAAAAGGAAAAGGTAAGCGCAAACTTATCATTGTCGAATCATCAGATGATGAAGAGGAACTGGCAGCTGCGGCCCTTGACATTATAGAGGATGCTGCTGCAAATAAAGTGCCATTCCAAACACAGTTCGAGTATTTTGTCGAAGCAGGAGCCCAAGCAGGTCGACCAAAGAAAGCAAAAAATACGATGACGCCCGAAAACGTCGTCAATATTGTGTCGACACCTCCACCCCCATCACCAACACAAATAATCGAGGAGCAAGCACTGGCCCAACAATCAGTCAGCCCCCTCGACTTATGCAAAAGCGCAATGCCGGAGACGGTAAAAGAAAAATTTGACAAAGACACCGACTTACAAGCTTTCTTCGAGACATTGCCAGCACTGTTTCAGTCAGCCCAGAAAATTTCCACCCAGGCTCCCATGTCTACAGGTAGCAAAACACAACCATCAGTATTTACAACCATCACGTCGACCTTCACACGACAATCCGACCAAGAATATGACTTGATTGGACTTGTCACCTCTACTATTGAACCGACCGTCCCCATACCCTAAGCCGACCTACCAGCCACTACACCGACGATAGCAGAACTGCCTCCCGACGTCAACCCACTCGATAACCTACCACTCAACCATACTTCCCCCAAACCTTTCACCCCCGACCATTCACCAACTCCATCACCACTGCCACCACCATCCCCACCACCTCCACCACCCCCTGACTCACAGATAGGCCCACCACAACCGACTACATCCACACAGCCAGAGGTGACCACCATCCCACCTCCCCAGCTAGAGAAACCATCGACTTCTATCCCGCAAACCAAAGGCCCCCCCTCAACTGTTGCAGGTACATAGGAGACAGAAGTAGAAAATCACAAGAAGAGGAAGGAGCATCATGGAAAGACTCCCAGACTTCGGATTAGCTTGAAGGATGCAAGCTCCTTAACCGACACAGAGGTGGGCCAACTCATCAAAACCCTAGCCAAAGAAGCAAAGACAAGGACTGAGCGAAAAACCAAAGAACTCACAGACAAAAATACAGAACAGGTCAAGTTTCTCGACAAATGCAGGACTTTAGCTCAGTCCTTCATACCAGGCCCCATAGAAGTCGAAACCGATAGACCGCTTGAAATAGCGTACCAGCTATTCGAGAGCATGGTGTTGACCATCCAGGCGCACCTCCAAGAAACCAAGGAGGAAAAAAAGAGGAAACTGCTAGAATCCTATTAGCACAGCACACTGCATTTTCGGAAGCGTACAAAGTATTATAGGACCATATGGAGGAGTCTGTTGTAACCGAAGAAGTCCTAAGAGACTAGCCTACTCACTACGGGCAAGTTTATCAGCAGACATGACAGACTCGGCAAGGAACTCAGGCTTTGGAGAGCAGGAAGACCACGGAGGCATCACTTAGACCGACGATAGAAGAACAGATAGTGCTGGAAACCACCAAACTACAGAAACTGGAAAGGGAAGCACATCAGTGGGTGCAACAAGCTCTCCCCAAATTAGAAAAAGTTGACATCATCTACCCACAGATGAAACGACTGATCGAGACTGCAGAGGTGCAAAACCAGTTAATAGGCCCCAACATGGAGAGGATAGCCGAAGTCTTTATCGCAGAGAAGATGTCAATCTTGTCAGGCTTAACCAAACTAACCATTGATATTCAGAAAGCTTTGCAGGGTTGGACAGACTTCCAACATCACCTCGCCATCACAGCTCCAGCCATTGTTGAGGTCTGTGTACAGAAACGACCAACCATCTGTCTTCACAGTCCACCACAGTAAATTTTTGAAGGGCCAAAACAAACAAATTTTGTACGTCCCTGTTTCTTCAAGACAAAGAAATGTTTTGTTCGTGGGGAAGATGTCGAAGGAGCAAGTCGATAAGTCAACTTGAACAAGGACTGACTTAGTCAATCAGCCAACTAAGTCAATGAGCCAACTTAGTCGATCAGCCGACTAAGTCGATGAGCCGACTTAGTCAATTAGCCGACTAAGTCGATGGGCCAACTTAGTTGATCAGCGGACTAAGTCAATCGACCGACTGAACTAAGATATTAAGTCGGCCATCTAAAAAGTCGCGTCGGTTCACCGAACCGAGAGGTAGTTATTTTGTAACCATTTTTAAATCATATATATTAGGCTGTTGGGCCAGACGAGAACTTAGTTCAGTTTAGTTCTCTGCATTGTATGGACTCATTGTAATAATATAATCTGTTTAATCCTATCTGTTCTTGTCTCTTGTCTCTGTTCTATATATATGTATGTTTTAGTGTGTATTATTGGTAACCTTATGTGATCTGTGAGATTACAACACCATCCCACTAAAGAAAATCATGTCCTTTGAGTCTAGTTGCTGCAAACTTTACTTTCTTATCTTCAAGCACATCTGAAAAATCAAAATGCTTGTCCATTGAATTGATCCAGTCAACTAATTCTTCTAGATTTATTCCTCCATTGTATGCATCTATCTCCACTCTTGGTTTTTAGCTAGCCCCAATGACTGATTTTAATAGTTTCACTCCAATGTCCTCCTTTATCCTTTATTCTACTTTTGGTTCAACCTCAGCTTCATTGACATCACCTGCTTGACGATCTCTTCTTCCGGCTTCTCTCATGGCTACCATTTCTTCTCGTATAATTCTCAACTCTTCCATTACTTCTGTGTTGGCTACAGGTCTGCCTCCTTGACCTCCTCTTCCACGTCCTACTGGAACTCTGAATGCCATTTCTGAAAGTAATGAGTTTTCTCTCAAACTATTACTGTTCAGATTTTCTCTTGCTGCTCTTCAAAGATAAAGTGAAAAACATTTTTTTTCTTCTTTACAAATAGCAAGGGCAATTCCTTGATCCTTGCTCTAATGCCACGTGATGTAGGGATGAATGTGAAATTGAAATACAATCTTTCTATTCTTATGTAACTGTTTCCAAAGTTTCAAATATATGTTAAAAACTACTTTACAAAAATTATTTCAAAGGTTCTTCCTATGTGCTAAAACTATCTGAAATGAGTCACGACTAGACTTCAATTCGATTTGAAACTATTTTGAATGTAATTACTGGAAAATGAAACCATGTTAACCTTCATATATTTCTATTCTCTGTAATAGAAACTAACCATTGATTGAACCAATACTTGCTTGTTATTTATACTGGATTCATATTGTGGTTTCAATAGAGTCTGTAACTATGTATTCATGGATTGAGCACGATTTGAAAGTAAATGTAAAGAAAATGACTTACGCATTCATACATACATTCTCAATCTATAAATCGATTTCCTTCTGGACAGTGTTAACATGATTTGCTTCTTTTAATCATGCACAAGAGATGAAAATGAATACTAGGGTTTCCAATACTCAACAATTTGAAAACGATAGAGATTCTATTTCATTTTTTTTATTCAGTTTCTTCTCTGCAATTTAGCCTCTATTTCCTCTCTATCTCTCTACTGCCTGTAATATTCTACCTACCTCTCTGCCCCCTCATATCGTCGACTGATTCTCCTCCCTTCTCTTTTTTTCCAACTCATGCTAACAACTAACAAATCCTTCCATAAATTTAGGAATTTACTAATTTTAGGAACAACTAACTCCATTAACTAGCAACAACTAATCAGATGTCCCAGTCTCCTCGCAGGGAGCTTTAGGTAATCATATGTTCCTACAATAACTTTGAAATGGACAATAGTGCTAATTGTCTATATAATTCAGATTTATAAAACATTAAATAAACTATTTCTTCAACCCTTAGAACCACTATCTCAAGCCACAACATGTGATAAATGCATCACATTGCTGGCTTTTAACTTTATGCTCCTGCATCACTATGAAGGATCAAGAATATTGGAGTACTACAACGAAGGATCAAATATAGAAGTGATGTTACGAAGGATCGAGAAGATAGAAAGTGTTGCAAAGGATCGAAGATCGAGTACTACTGCAAAGGATTAGAAGATCGAAGTGCTGCTACGAAGGATCGAAAGATCGAAGTGTTGTTGCCAAAGGATCAAGTGATTGTGTGATGCAAAAGATGAAGACATTGAAGAGTAACTGTTCCAGTTACTGATTGTGAAAACTTCCTATGACATATAGATGTATTACCTCGATACTACTGAAGATATTGTCTCTCTATTCTCCTATAGTCTATGATGATGTTGTCAGTAGAATCACCTTCTCGTTAAGGGAAAGTGTTGAAATATTGTAACTTCAAAGGATATTCTAAATGTATTTTACTGATGTAACCCAAGGGAGATTTTATTATTCATCCGATAGGGTGTTACTATTGTATTTGGTGATCATAGAGTCATGAGGTAAAGCCTGCATTGTAAGTCAGGTCATTAGTACCCTAATGAATAATATAATATATTGTTTTGAGTCTTCTTAGGTGAAGTTGGCCGAAACAATTTAGTGGGGCTGACTTGTTTAGGGTAAAATTCAATTGAATCAATGTGTATAAATAATAGAGATGTGATTCTTATTTGGACACAGACTCACTCACTTGAGTAGTGTCACATGCCCCAATTTTGCAAAAAAAACAATTTTATATTATTTGATATTATTTGAGGACAATATGTTAAATTTTATGCTAAGTTGTAATTGATGACTCAACAGAGTCAAGGATATTTAGTGTAATTCTGAATATTTTATTTATAAATAAATAAAGGAGGAGACAACAGCTTAGGAGAGCTGTTAAAAGAGTGTTTATTGGTCAAATTGGTGGAGGAGACTGGGTGGAGAGAAAACTGACATGTGGCAGCATCCTCAAACCACTTCCAACTGTTGCAGGTGGAAACCTCCCTACATTTGGGGTCATGATTCCCCAAGAAAGTGGAATCAAATCAGGTGGCTCAATTAATGAAAACTGACCCAAAAGACCTAGGCAATCTTTATAAGAATTCCCATTGAAGAGAGTTGAGGCTGCTCATTCTAGAGAAGTGATCATTCAGGTGAATGAATGTACTTCAGAGAAATTCAATGGAAGGGAAATGTGGAAAGTCTTTGAGGGGATAACTTCTGATTGATCTACTTCCAGCTTTTAAGCTGAAGATCATACTGCTGAGAGCAGAGTATTTTGCTGAGATATTGGACTAGTCTAATGTTTGCATTCTCCACTAGTTCTCAGCCAAGAAGAACAGGAACATGCTCGGGGGTCCTGAGGAAGCATTGTTTGAGCGCTCTCCAAGAGATTGGTAGGGAGGAACGACCTCCTAACGCTGTTGTCGTCTGTCTTAAACAGGTTTTACATTATTTTGTTTTACTGTGTTAGTATCTGAGTTTGATGGATATATGAATGTTAAAGAATTTAGTTTGTAGAATGTTAGAATCTAGTAGTATTTTTAAATGATTGAAGAAATGAACTTGATTTAGAAAAGTAATGTGTTAGAATGGAAACAATTTCTAGACTGTGTTTTTCCACACCTAGAAAACCAGGAAGTACTCTAGCACAGGTAGAATGTTTAAGTAGATAAGAGAATGTTTTAGTAGATAAGATTGTGTATTTATAGACAGTAGAATAATTTTATTCATGTTAAAATATTATGGAGATTAAACAGTGTTATGATATGTTTGTATTTCTCTGTTTTCACTTAGTAACTGAATGAAATGCAGCAAAAAAGACACATTAGAGTTACAATGATTACATACAGTTAAGTAAATAAATGAGCTACTAATCACATAGTATATTTTCAAACAATATCTACTAAATCTAAGACTACTAATTATTATAAACTAAATAGGGTTATATTAAAAGTACTTAAATTTTAAAGAGTAAACTGAGTCACAGAGTCTAATCTATATCTTTTCAAGAACTCTGAGTAAATTCTACCTGACAGTTTAGTAAATAAAAGCAATGTAAATATAATTAATAACTAGTATAAAATTAAATATTTACCTATGTAGCAACTATTTTATAATTATTTGACAGGCTTATACCTGTAAAGGTAAAACTTCAGGGTCGAAACCCTAACCAATGTATTTAACTATTATCAATAAAAACATCTAAGCTGCAATCCATTTACATGGATAATTATATAAATAAACGATTAGTCTAGTATAGACTGTTTACAGGTTTTTTTGAAAACAAATGTAGAGTTACAAGTTAAAAAGATCACAACACACCTGTAATAATAATTTAACCGAATTAACAAGTAGCATAAGACAAGGGTTCAATTTCAGGAAACCCTAGCTTATATGTTTCGAACAAGTAAGTTAATATTATAAATTACACAAGTAAGTTATTATTATAAATTACACAGTACGACTGAGTTACAGACTTAAAAGAACAATATATATTACAAAAGATATTTATACAGTAATGTTCTTTATTAACAGTCGAATAGGAAAAACCCTAATGTACACAGAGTCATAATTTACTAGATTAAAGCAAAAATGAGACTAAGCTCAAAGTAAAATCCTTCCTAAAAACCCAATGTATTACGTTGATAGGCCATAAGGCTGAAAACATAACCAATTTACAACACCCAGCTCAAGGAGGATGTACCCAGCATCATGGCGTGGGTTTGAAAACAAAACTAATAACCAACTTATAAAATCTTCATTATTGTAATAACCTTTATAAAACAATGTATATTTATCACCATATTTGAAACAGAGAACCATTAAAAAACCATGAAGACAGGAGAACCACCACATAATAAGAACAGAGTATGTCATTACTTAGCCATAAGGCTGTAAACTTGTCAATAACTCGAGAACAGTGAAATACAAGTCACGGCATCGAATCCGGAGTTACCCTCCTATAGGTAAGGGTTTTTAACAACCAAAAATACTAAATAACAATTGAGCTAAGCAGTTTAAACACCGAAGGAACCGAGGTCATATTTCTTCTCCAACTGAAACCCTTTTCCCCTAATATTTACAAGCAGGGAGTTGCCACATTGTAACCGGGGCTTACCTATGGGTCTTGAGATAAAAAAACATTGGAGAGGACCCTTCCAAGACCGATTTCGAACTATAATCCTGCAAACAATCCGAAGGGTATAGTTAGAAGCTGTTAATTCTGATATTAAAAACTGTAACTAGAAGTTTGTAATATTTATAAGATAAATTCTTTACCTAGAAGCAAGGAGGAACGAACCAGCACCACGGACATCATAAACCATCATGCTCACCTAAAATAGAGGTGACGGGGCTCACATTACATACTACACTGACGATTGGAGCAGGAGTAAGCTTTGGCAATGGCCAAACAATGATATCGACACTAAAATCTACTGAAAGAGTAACACTACCCTCACAGCAGCGTACTGCTTGCAGAAAGAAAACCAAATGCGAGTTGTAAATCTCTTCAACCTCACATTAGAATGACAACACTTCTTTATACACAAGATGGAGCTGTAAATCAAGGGCAAACAAGCCTCTCATGGCTGCAGTAAAACCAGATAGTGCAAAGACCAAAACCCTCGTCGAAGAATGAGAAGTAGGGTTGCGTGGTGAGCTTTTAAATCATGGATTGCACAGTGGTGTATGTTCCATGTGTTTGTGCCAGAAATTGTTTCCAGACTACAAAGAAACAAGCCAACACAATCTCAAATATTCAATCAAGCAAAACTAGGGTTTTAGGGTTTCTGAAAGGTTTTTCTGGTTGTGAAGTTTGGTGACAAAAAGGGAATACATTCATAAGACAAATAGGAAATGAATCACAAGTAAAGAAGAACAGAGATGCATAATATAATAATCATGTACCAACAGAACATAAATTTGAAGTTCATCCACAACTAACAAGCATTACAAGCATAAAGACTATAAACCAGCAATGAAATTATCAATTATGTAGCTAAACAAGCTAGAAATGAAGCCAAAACATAGACTGAAGGGTAATATGGATCATATATTTCATAATTCTGTTCATCAAATACACATGAGAGTTTAATTACTTAGCTCATAAACAAGTCAAGAGACCTCCTTAAGCCAGCCAAAAATCGAACCCTTTGTTCTCTTTAAGACCTTCCTAAATACTGCTTTTCAAAAAATCAGTTAGAGTCTAAACCCTAACTATTTTTAGCCTACTCATCGATAGGATAATGTCAAAATAATAATTACAAAATAAAGTATTTCTCAAAAACATAACAAGTAACTGTTTTAGCTAACAATGCTCAAAGGTATTTAGCAGCTTTTGCCAATAAAGTTATCCCATCTAAGGCTTGGGCCTTTTTTCTAGCTTTCTCCTGCTTAGCTTCCATATCTGTCATCCTTCTTGTAAGTTCCTTGTTCTGTTGCTGTAGGATTTTGATAGTCTGTTTCAATTCTGCACACTGTAAATCTGTACTCCTTTTCCTTTTTAGGGCTTCTTTGGAGACTGCAATAAGTTCTTGGTAGTGATCATTCACTTCTCCTAGGTCTTCCCTGAGTTTTCTATTAGCTATGATCAAACCATCATTTGTTTCTTTAATGTACTCCATTTGATGCTTATACTGTTTGATGGTTCTTTGCAAATTTTCCTTTTCTGAGTCAAAAACCTTGCCTCCTGTTGTATTCTGTAACTCACTAGGTAGCCATGGGATATTCAACTTTCTGAAGATGTCCTCATCCTCAGGCAACAGCTCTGTAGAAACACCATAAACACTTGGATCTTCTTGATTATCTGTTTCATCAGGTGCATTTTCATCCATCAACAAATTATTTTCTGAATAAGAAGCTTCCATTTCTTCTTTCTGTTGTTCCTTCAACATTTCACCTCTTAATTCCAAAAACACAGCAGATAGTTTGGTTTCGGTGAGGCTGGACTCTTCTACTGTCTTGAATGGTTTCTTTCCTTTGCTTTTACCTTTGCTAGATTCTAGCTTTTCATCTGAAGAAGAAGTATCAATCATAGTTACCTCTTCTTTGTTTAACTTAGGGTTTAGTAGTTTTTTCATGTTCAACCTCAATTTTTTTTTGGGTCTAGTTTTGGGTCTCCAGCCTGGGGCAAGCTCTCCCACCATTTTCAAAGTTTTTCCTTGATGTATAACTGTGGCAAAATCCATAGATTTAACCTTGATCTTCTTTTTCTTTGGCTTTACTGTCTTATCCTCTTGACTGTAGAATTCCCTGTGTATGCCAACCCTAGTCTCAGCATTGACATTCAACTCATCTCCTTCCAACAAGTATCCTTCATCTTCAGATAAAATGGTAATTCGGCTTCGTTGTTGGACCTTAGTATCTTCTTCTTCTCCTAAAACATTTTCTGTAAAAATAATTTTTTCATCAATGAGTGCTTCTGCTGGTGCTTTATTTTGCACAGGATGGGTTTCCTTTTTAATAAACAACAAACTTTTTCTCTTATTGTCAACTGAAAGCTGCTGAGATTCATAATCTCCCTTTGAAGGTTTTGCCACTTCCTCAAGTTTGACACATTTTTTATCTTCAACCTTAACCTTTTGTCCTAATTTTCTAATTAGGGTTTGTTCCTTATCAACATGTTTCTTGGTAGGCTGTCCTTCCTGGTTAATTTGGAACCCAGACCAAAAGAGAAAGTAGTCCCAAGTCTTTCCTTCTCTTTACAGAACAGTGCTGATAATAAGCTTGATCAATCCATGATGAAATATGGACTGTGAAGTGTGGTCATGATGCTCTTTGATCCTGCTTGACATTTTCTGCAAACTCTTTAATAGGAAGAAAGGGAGATTCATCCTTGATTCACCAGCAAGGTGCTGAAGGAACCTGAAATGATACTTCAAGACAAAAGCATACCTCCCTTCAAAAGTAATGTATCTTTGTAGAACCTTGATGGGATCTACCCATTCAGCTCTGAAATTCTAGATAAGCACTCCCTTTCTCCAGTCTGGAACAATGCCAAGAAAAAGATACCTTTGGGCATTGAAGGTAAATGGCACCTTTTTGAACCAAATCTCTCCTTCATTCCTAACTCCTATTGCTTTAGCCACCAACTCTACAGTTAATTTGAATTTCAAAGTGTCAAATGATACTGTATCCTAGTTATAACATTGAGCAAATTTATGAGAAACTTCGGTGTTATATCCATCAATCTTCTTAAAGAAGTCCAACCATCTAGCATTCTCAAAGAGTTCTGCACATCCAGGAAACTTGTCTATCCAATTCAGTTCAGTGGGTTCAGCCCTGTTGGTCTTCCCACTTTTATTCATCTGCTTTCCCAAGGCTTAATGATGTTTCTGTGTAATTTTAAGAACCTGTTAGTGACTTAACATCCCTTTTTTCCTCCAGATTTCAAAGTTTTGACAGTCAGCTCTCCTTTGGATTTTCCTTGGCTGATTGTCCTTGATTTTATACAGTTTGTTCTATTGTCAATGTAGGGAATGTTTTATACCGAGCTTGGGTAACTTAAGTCAAATAGAGCACTAAAAATCTATAACAAAGCTGCTGCTAAACTTAACTAACATCCACGATGTTCATTTCGACCTTTTAGACTAATCTCTGACCGTTGGGAGTTTGTTAAAAACATGAATTTATGCTTTCTTTAATCAATTTAACATAACAAGCCTTAATAGAAAAACCCCCAATTTAGCAGGTCATGACCAAAGTCATGCAGAATACTTGACTCCCGACTTGTTGCAGGTGTTTAAAATTGATCCTTAGACTATCTGAATGTCGAATTTAGCCGTCCAGGTGTCCTCAAGTCTTCAGCTTACTTCCAACTGTCGCGCTGAGAAAACCCTAAATTCCCTTCTTCAACTGCAAATTTCGGACTCTAAGCAATTTGTCTTCATTCCACTTCTCCACCAGCTTCGTATTACCTATGTGGAGAACCTCTTTCCCGTCAATCTCACCTCATTCCTCTGTCTGTCATGATTTGACGAGCCCTAACTTTTGATTGCCACGATCTTCCTCACGTCATAGACCACACCTGTTTGCATGATTATATTTGATGAAACACGTATCAAACCTATCTACACATGTGATTAGTCATCCAGGAGCGAAATCATGGGAGAATTTGGCGCAAAAACCGACAAATTTAGCACCCGCGATATTCTTGTAGCGCCTCGGTGTAAAATTTTTACCATTGCACTACAAGAAAGTTTTAAAACCAAATTTGGTGCTTTTTTAACCATTAATTCCATTTTAAATAAGGTTTATATGGTAAATTTTGATCTTAGTGTTTATTTGTGAAACCTTTAATCAACATATGTCCTATAGAACCCTTCAGAACCATAAGAAAAACAAAACATAATGAAAACCTAAAAGCAAAAATCAAAATTTCACTTTAAACCAAAATTTCCTAAAAGTAAGCAAATGAGCAAGCTTAAAACAAAAATCACAAGAAAAATATAAGACTAAAGAAAACAAATCAATGACTTAACATCTGGCTCTAGCTGTGGGATGAAGTCCTCCCTGTGAGGCTTCAAGAACTTGTAGACCAGTGCCTTCTCTTCTGCTACCTACTAGTCTGCAAAATTTCCATTGGGTTATGGAGTCCTTATTATGCTTTACTCACACCGGTATATACAATGAAAAGTAAAAGTCTCCTTAAAGACTGTAAAAATGCTTGAGGAATCGTCCATTGACTGGACTTGACAATTCCTCACCTTCCAAAGACTGCAGGACAAAAGTGTTATTTTCCAGAATCTTAGACACTACGAAAGGGCCAAACCAGAGGTTGTCAAATTTGCCATGCTTCCCTTTTTGTTCTTTCCTGGCATCCCACCTCAGAACCATATCACCAACTGAGAAAGTGTTGTCTTTGATTTTCCTGTCGAATCTGCTTTTAATCTTCAATCTGTATAACTGTGCCCTTTCTTCCACTTTTTCCCTGTTCTGCTGCAATTCTATCATCTCATAAATCCTTCTCTGCATATCATTTGGTTCTTCCTGGCAATTCTGACGGAACTTCATCACTGGGATTCCCAATTGAACAGGAAAAACTGCATCTATGCCATACACTAATTGGATAGGAGAAGTTCCAATTGCTTGTTTGACTGTTATCCTATCATCCCACAATGCATATTTCAGCATAGAATCCCATTATCTTTTCTTATGCTTAAGCAACTTTTTGATACTCTGAATGATGTTTTTATTTGAGGATTCAGCTAAACCATTACCCTGGGGATAGTAAGGAGTTGAATGCTTCAGCAAGATACCATTATTTTCAAAAAATGCTTCCATTGCCTTAGACTTGAAAGCCTTTGCATTATCTGTTACTCTTTTCTGAGGACACCCAAACCTACTAAGGATATTTTCTTCAATGAATTCCATAATTACTTTGTCTGTGGCACTCCTAGTAGGGATGGCTTCCACCCATTTGGTAAAGAAGTCTGTTGCAGTTAGAATCCACCTGTGTTGTCCTGAAGAAGATGGACTTATTTCCCCTATAAAATCCAGACCCCATTGCTGGAAAGGAGCACTTATTGCAATAGGTTTTAGGGGCAATGACACCAATTTTTGTTTGCCAACAAACTTCTGACAAGGGATACGGGCTCTTACCTGCTTATATACATCTGCAAACAAAGAGGGCCAATAGTACCCAGCTCTTAAAATATTGTATGCTGTTGTCTTCCAGTA
This sequence comes from Pseudotsuga menziesii, assembly GCA_001517045.1. Taxonomy (NCBI): domain Eukaryota; kingdom Viridiplantae; phylum Streptophyta; class Pinopsida; order Pinales; family Pinaceae; genus Pseudotsuga; species Pseudotsuga menziesii. The sequence goes on from LPNX011080158.1 coordinate 175,800, forward strand.
CTTGTGACCTCCATAAGCATCCTCATGAGATTCAGAAATTACTCCTTCAATTTTAGATTTATCCAAGCATCTGAGTAGAATACCACCTGGGTCTTTCCAGAATAACTTCTCTTCTACTAGACAATACTTAGTAGCTTTAAGCTTTAAAGATCTAGCAGCTTTTCTATCTAAATGCTCAGGACATTGCAAAAACAACAGAAAATAGACAATGTCTGCATACCATGTGGATGTTGAATAATAGTCCATAATATTCTCTTTTTCCAAGATTGCTTGATCTTTTTCCTGAGCTAACTCTTCAGCCATCACATGCAATCCCAGAGCTTGACAATTTGATTCAGCCAGCAGTTTGGCTAAACCCTGCCCCTTGAATAGTTTGGTAGGTCTGATATCTACATCATACTCCATGATTTTCACAATCCACTTGCCTCTTTTCCCTTCACTATCAGGCTGTGTCAAAACATATTTTACAGCAGCATTAGGCACATATGAAATAACCTTAGAATGCAGAACATAGATTCTGAAAAACTTTAAATCTTTTACCAAAGCATAGGCATGTTTTTCTAAGATACTATATTTTAGTTCAGAATCCCTGAGAGTTTTGCTGAAGAATGCAATAGGTTGCTCCAGTCCTTCCTTATTCTTCTGTAACAAAACAACTACTATTGTATCCTCTAATGAAAATGAGAATGTAAGAAATTCTCTGGTAAAATATGGGCTTACTAATACAGGAGCTTTAGTAAGAGCCACCTTGATCTTCTCAAATGCATTCTTTGCTTCAGTAGTCCATCTGACTTCTTGATCCTTTTTCAGCATGACTGTAATATGTTTGATAGTCTTAGCAAAGTTTGGTATAAACCAACGCAGAAAGTTGATTTTACCAATGAAATATTGGATATCCTTTTTACTCCTTGGTAAAATTATTTTCAATATAGCTTTTACCCTTTCAGGGTCAATCCTTATACCATCAGCAGAGACTAAATGACCAAGCAATTTACCTTCCTGTATAGCAAAGTGTAACTTCTTTGGGTTCAAAGACAAGCCAAATTTTCTACATTTAAGGAAACTCTGCTTCAAATGCTTCAGATGTTCATCATTCAGATTATGAGAAAACAGTGATATCATCCAAGTAGATTACCACAAACTTGTCTTTTTCACCGACGAAAGCAATGTCCACAGCCCTCTGAAAAGTGGCTCCAGCATTCATCAGACCAAAAGGCATCTTATCATACATGAAAGTTCCCCAAGGAGTAGTAAAAGTTGTTTTCTCCTTATCATTAGGATGCATAGAAATCTGATTGTACCCTGAGAAACCATCAACCATTGAGATTCTCTGTGCCCCGACCACTTTCTGCAATATTTGTTCAATTTTAGGCAGAGGATAATTATCCTTTAGTGATGATCTGTTCAGATTTCGAAAGTCAACACACAACCTGATTTCTCCATTCTTTTTCCTAACAGGAACTAGATTAGCCACCTATGAAGAGTACCTGAGGGGCACTATGATCTTGGCATCCAATAACTTCTTCACTTCTTTTTCAATAACAGGAAACAAGGCTAGATTAATCCTCCTTAATTTCTGACGAAAAGGTTTGACATTTGGTTTTAAAGGGACTTTATGCTGTATAATTCCAGTGTCATATGTTCTCAATTCTTCATAAGACCATGCAAAAACATCAACATGTTCCTTTAACAATTTAATGTACCTATTTCTTTGTTCAGCTGTAAGTGCTTTAGAAATTTTTACCATTCTAGGTTGTTCTGCAGAGCCAATGTTACAATCCACCACATTATCTTCTGAGGACTATACAACAGGTTTTAAGAGTGTATCATCTTTTGAAAAAATCCTTTCCAAAGGTACCAAACCCTTTGGGATGAAATTACTTTTTAACTCAATGATTTTGTGTCCAACTATTTCATTTTCAACAATCTCTTCCACCTGTCCATCCTCTTCATCTTCCTCTTGATCAATCAAGGAATTAGAAAACTCATGAGTAAGCTTTAGAAACCTTTTAATCTCAATGTCATCTTTGAACACTCTCCATCGCTTTACATTATAAGGTACAGATGGTCTGTACCTAACTTCAATGGGATATCTCAACTGAGTGGTATTGGGGATTCTAAAGTGTGTAGCAGCCAAAGCCAATGAATCTGCAGTCTGATTATGGTCTCTTGGAATATAGGTAATGTTAAAAGCTACAAAATAATTTTCAATCATGTCACATACCTCATTTCGATAGAATTTCAACAAACCCTGCTTCACTTGATAGTTGTCCTTCACCTGCTGAACAACTAATTCGGAGTTGCCAAATGCAGAAATCTGCTGAATGCCTAAATCTTTAGTAACTTTTAAACCTAACATCAAAGATTCATATTCAGCAGTATTGTTTGTAGTAATAAACTCTAATTTATACATCAGATTTACTGTTTCACCTCCAGGGGATATAAGAAGAACCCCTGCTCCAGCACCTTCTTTGCAAGAAGATCCATCAAAGTATAATTGCCACAGCTCATCCTCCTATTCCCTACTGCATTTTACTGGCTGTTCCTTTTCAACCTGTAACAAACCATCAGTATTGTCTTCATCACTAAAATGTAACATGCAAGTCCCGAGGTCTTTATCAACAGCATACAGTGGATGATTGGTAGGGTTATTGTCGTCTGTTACAATATAGGAAAATTGAAGCTCTCTGTACAACCTTCTATTTTCTCCTTCAAACATAGGAACAGTAGCATATGATAAGTCCATTTGTAAGGTCCCACCAACCTTCTTTGCCCAAGACCTAGATAGAAGTAAACCAAATTTAGGTGTAATATCAGCTACCACTACATCCATGATCACACTTTTCATGGGTAATTGAGCCAAACTGACAACCATGTCCTTTATTACCCCTAAACTCGAGAATCAAATGCATACAGATCATGATAGGGTTTGGTAATACTTAGACCTAAAGCCTCCATAACAGCCTTTGGAATTAAATTGTGTGATGCTCCTGAATCTAACAAACAATTGTGTATCATTTGTTCATGAATTATCAGAGTAATGTAAAATGGAGGGGAAGCACTTGCTTCATTTTCAGTCTTCTCAGCCAAGGATGATCCAATAAAAATCCTAGGATTTTCTTCTTGCAAATTCACAGTATCAGAAATAGGCTGATTGCTTGCTGAATTAATCATCTTAAGGATAGATTCTTTATATGAAGGGTTTTTCATTAATTCAGTTAAAGGTACAGGAATCTTTAACTTTCCTAATTCATTTTCCAGGATGAAATTCTGTACAGTTTTATTTACCTCTTCAACCTCCATGCTCTTCTTTTGTTTTTTTGAAACTTGTCTTTTTTCTGTCACAGGATCTGATGGCTGCTTAGTAGGGACAACTACCTTCTTCTTCGGGATTTGTACTACCTGTTTTGGACTTGACCTCAGATTCACAGTCTTCTTGAGTTCATTTTGACAGACATCAGCAGTTACAGCAGTCATTTTCAAACCTAAATCATCTTTTGTTTCGAACATATCAACATCATAGCATTCTACATTTAGAAACTCTTCTTCAGTGACAAAACCCTCGGACAATATTTCTCCAAAATGGTTCATATCTTGGTCAATATCTTCAAATATTACTTCATCATCAACTTCTTCTTCATAAGCAACATTATTCTGAAGAGGTGGTGGCACTCTTTGGTCCTCATTTTCTCTCCTTTCCCGCTGTATATCATTGTTCCTTCGTTCTCTAGGCATGAAATGGGGAGCAAATTGTCTTCTGAACTAATTCTGATTGTTAGGATTTTGTTCACCTTCTGGAATAGGCTTGCTGGAATTTTTCTCAAGCTCTAATTTGTTCAATTTTGCAGTCAAAATTTTCACCAACTTATCCATTTCATCAATTTTCCCTTCAGTATAATGAGAAGCAGAACTTCCTGGAGCTGTTTCCTTCTTTCCTTTTCTGTGATAAAGCTGTTGAGTTGTTTCCTTCTTCAATCTATTGGAAGTAAGTATGTTAGATTCTACCTCCAATGCCGCATCATACATATTCAGTAAAGAAATAGGTCTCCTTTCTGTTAGTAGTAAGGAAAATTCATGATCGAAAGCATTTGCATATGTAAGTTTTGCAGATGTTTCTGTAGGCTTTATTTCTGCAGGAATTCTACTGTACATCTTGTTAAAACTCTTTGAAAAGTTAGCAATAGTTTCATCCTTTTTCCTCCTAAGGGCTCCAAACTCAGTTATGTAGTATGTATGGTCTTTGGTGTCACCCCATTGTCTCATGAAGACATCACGAAGTTATTCAATAATAGTGATTGAGTTAGCAGGAAACTCCCTGAACCATTTCTTGACATCTCCATCAAGGCTCTGCACGAATATTCTCATCCATACATCCTTGGATTCAATGTTTTGGTTATCAGCATAACTAAGGAAAGCTTCCCAGTGTTCTTCAGCTGTAGTTTCCCCTATCCATTAAACCTAGGAAAATATTTCTGATAGTCACCTCCAGGCAGTGAATTTAAAGGATGAGGCAAAACCAATGGTGCATATCTGGCTGCAACTATTCGGTCCATCATGTCTATAGGCTGATTTTGGGCTGCCATTTTAGGACTGACTGACTTTGGTGATGAAAAGGTTTGACTGGAACCTAGCTGAAAGGGGTTTTTACCTAATTTCAACTGAAAAAGAGGTATCTTACTAGGAGAGGCTGTTTTAGATTTTCTGAAAGATTGAGGATCAGTAAAAACTTAGAAACTACTGTCAGGAATTATAGGTTTTAACCAAGGTGAGGTTTCTTCTTCTTTTCTCAATATAGATGAAGGTGATGAACCATCCAACTAGTCAGGGTCACATAGGGATGGTAATGAATGAGACCTTCTAATCTTCCTTGATGTCTTCAATATCTGTTCAAGATCTGTAACACCTAAATGCAATGGTGAAATAGGTCTGTTTCTAGTTCCAAATCCCCTAGTAGCCACTGTGACAAAACTGGTGAAAAGCAGTCTTAAGGATATGTTGGTTTAATTTCACCTCTTAAAACTAGTGAAATGATAAGTATCATAGGGAAAAATATGTTTTCAACTTCGTTCCTCGGCAATGGTACCAAAGATGTTTGTGCCAGAAATTGTTTCCAGACTACAAAGAAACAAGCCAACACAATCTCAAATATTCAATCAAGAAAAACTAGGGTTTTAGGGTTTCTGAAAGGTTTTTCTGGTTGTGAAGTTTGGTGACAAAAAGGGAATACATTCATAAGCCAAATAGGAATTGAATCACAAGTAAAGAAGAACATAGATGCATAATATAATAATCATGTACCAACAGAACATAACTTTGAAGTTCATCCACAACTAACAAGCATTACAAGCATAAAGACTATAAACCAGCAATGAAATTATCGATTATGTAGCTAAACAAGCTAGAAATGAAGCCAAAACACAGACTGAAGGGTAATATGGATCATATATTTCATAATTCTGTTCATCAAATACACATGAGAGTTTAAGTACTTAGCTCATAAACAAGTCAAGAGACCTCCTTAAGCCAGCCAAAAATCGAACCCTTTGTTCTCTTTGAGACCTTCCTAAATACTGCTATTAAAAAAACCAGTTAGAGTCTAAACCCTAACTATTTTTATCCTACTCATCGATAGGATAATGTCAAAATAATAATTACAAAATAAAGTATTTCTCAAAAACATAACAAGTAACTGTTTTAGCTAACAATGCTCAAAGGTCTTTAGCAGCTTCTACCAATAAAGCTATCCCACCTAAGGCTTGGGCCTTTTTTCTAGCTTTCTACTGCTCAGCTTCCATATCTGTCATCCTTCTTGTAAGTTCCTTGTTCTGTTTCTGTAGGCTTTTGACAGTCTGTTTCAATTTTGCACACTGTAAATCTGTACTCCTTTTCCTTTTTAGGGCTTCTTTGGAGATTGCAATAAGTTCTTGGTAGTGATCATTCACTTCTCCTAGGTCTTCCCTGAGTTTTCTATTGGCTATGATCAAACCATCATTTGTTTCTTGCATGTACTCCATTTGATGCTTATACTGTTTGATGGTTCTTTGCAAATTTTCCTTTTCTGAGTAAAAAACCTTGCCTCCTGTTTTATTCTGTAACTCACTAGGCAACCATGGGATATTCAACTTTCTGAATATGTCCTCATCCTTAGGCAGCAGCTCTGTAGAAACACCATAAACACTTGGATCTTCTTGATTATCTGTTTCATCAGGTGCATTTTCATCCATCAACAACTTATTTTCTGAATAAGAAGCTTCCATTTCTTCTTTCTGTTGTTCCTTCAACATTTCACCTCTTACTTCCAAAAACACAACAGATAGTTTGGTTTCGGTGAGGCTGGACTCTTCTACTGTCTTCAATGGTTTCTTTCCTTTGCTTTTACCTTTGCTAGATTCTAGATTTTCATATGAAGAAGAAGTATCAATCATAGTTACCTCTTCTTTGTTTAACTTAGGGTTTAGCATTTTTTTCATGTTCAACCTCAATTTGTTTTTGGGTCTAGTTTTGGGTCTCTAGCATGGGGCAAGATCTCCCACCATTTGCAAAGTTTTTCCTTGATGTATAATTGTGGCAAACTCCATAGCTTTAACCTTGATCTTCTTTTCCTTTGGATTTACTGTCTTATCCTATTGACTGTAGAATTCCCTATGTATGCCAACCCTAGTCTCAGCATTGACAGTCAACTCATATCCTTCCAACAAGTATCCTTCATCTTCAGATAAAATGGTAATTGGGATTCGTTGTTGGACCTTAGTATCTTCTTCTTCTCCTAAAACCTTTTCTGTAAAAAGAATTTTTTCATCAATTAGTGCTTCTGCTGGTGCTTTATTTTGCACAGGTTGGGTTTCCTTTTTAATAAACAGCAAAATTTTGCTCTTACTGTCAACTGAAAGCTGCTGAGATTCATAATCTCCCTTTGAAGGTTCTGCCACTTCCTCAAGTTTGACACAGTTTTTTATCTTCAGCCTTAAATTTTTGTCCTAATTTTCTAGTTAGGGTTTGTCCCTTATCAACATGCTTTTTGGTAGGCTGTCCTTCTTGGTTAATTTGGAACCCAGACCAAAAGAGAAAGTAGTCCCAAGTCTTTCCTTATCTTTGCAGAACAGTGCTGATAATAAGCTTGATCAATCCATGATGAAAGATGGACTGTGAAGTGTGGTCATGATGCTCTTTGATCCTGCTTGACATTTTATGCAAACTCTTTAACAGGAAGAAAAAGAGATTCATCCTTGATTCACCAGGAAGGTGCCGAAGGAACCTGAAATGATACTTGAAGACAAAAGCATACCTCCCTTCACAAGTAATGTAGCTTTGTAGAACCTTGATGGGCTCTACCCATTCAGCTCTGAAATTCTGGATAAGCACTCCCTTGCTCCAGTCTGGAACAATTCCAGGCAAAAGATACCTTTGGGCATTGAAGGTAAATGACACCTTTTTGAACCAAAGCTCTCCTTCATTCCTGACTCCTATTGCTTCAGCCACCAACTCTACAGTTAATTTGAATTTCAGAGTGTCAAATGATACTGTATCTTGGTTATAACATTGAGAAAATTTATGAGAAACTTCGGTGTTATATCCATCAATCTTCTTAAAGAAGTCCAACCATCCAACATTCTCAAAGAGTTCTGCACATCCAGGAAACTTGTCTATCCAATTCAATTTAGTGGGTTCATCCCTGTTGGTCTTCCCACTTTTCTTCATCTGCTTTCCCAAGGCTTAATGATGTTTCTGTGTAATTTTAAGAACCTGTTAGTGACTTAACGGCCCTTTTTTCCTCCAAATTTCAGAGTTTTGACAGTTAGCTCTCCTTTGGATTTTCCCTGGCTGATTGTCCTTGATTTTATACAGCTTGTTCTATTGTCAATGCAGGGAATGTTTTATACCGAGGTTGGGTAACTTAGGTCAAATAGAGCACTAAAAATCTATAACAAAGCTGCTGCTGAACTTAACTAACATCCACGATGTTCATTTCGACCTTTTAGACTGATCTCTCACTGTTGGGATTTTGTTAAAAACATGAATTTATGCTTTCTTTAATCAATTTAACATAACAAGCCTTAATAGAAAAAACCCCAATTTAGCAGGTCATGACCAAAGTCACGCAGAATACCTGACTCCCGGCTTGCTGCAGGTGTTTAAAATTGATCCTTAGACTATCTGAATGTCGAATTTAGCTGTCCAGGTGTCCTCAAGTCTTCAGCTTACTTCTAACTGTCACGCTGAGAAAAACCTAAATTCCCTTCTTCACTAACTGTAAATTTCAGATTCTAAGCAATTTGTCTTCATTCCACTTCTCCACCAGCTTTGTAATGCCTATGTGGAGAACCTCTTTCCCATCAATCTCACCTCGTTCCTCTGTCTGTCATGATTTGCCGAGCCCTAACTTCTGACTGCCATGATCTTCCTCACGTCATAGACCACACCTGTTTGCATGATCATCTTTGATGAAACTTGTATCAAACCTGTCTACACATGTGATTAGTCATCCAAGAGAGAAATCATGGGAGAATTTGGCGCAAAAACCGACAAATTTAGCACCCGCGATATTCTTGTAGCGCCTCAGTGTAAATTTTTTACCTTTGCGCTACAAGAAAGTTTTAAAACCAAATTTGGTGCTTTTTTAACCATTAATTCCATTTTAAATAAGGTTTATATGGTAAATTTTGATCTTAGTGTTTATTTGTGAAACCTTTAATCAACATATGTCCTATAGAACCCTTCAGAACCATAAGAAAAACAAAACATAATGAAAACCTAAAAGCAAAAATGAAAATTTCACTTTAAACCAAAAGTTCCTAAAAGTAAGCAAATGAGCAAGCTTAAAACAAAAATCACAAGCAAAATATAAGACTGAAGAAAACAAATTAATGACTTAACACCATGTGCCCACTAAATTATTCGGTCCACAATGGGTCGAATGATATAGTTGTCACTGCATTGTTGGGACAACAAATTATTATCAATAATTTAAACAATGACTATCATGATAATGTATTCTACAAAGTAAAAAACGTATCATTGCATGGATAAACCATAAGGTCAAGCTATGTTAAAGAACGAGATTTATATGGTATCATTAAACCTTGGAATCTTCATTGGTAAATAACTATGGAAGATCAATAGTAGGATATTTTCCCTTGATCTTAGGTTAGTAGTTATAATAATAATCATTTGAACAACATTTTAATGCAAGATTATGATGTTAGAATTAGTGTTATGTAAACACTAGTGGATAAGGAACTAGTTTATAAATAATTACTGTGTAAATGAAAGTAAATAGTATTTGCACCCTAAAACAACTCTTACTTGTATGTATTCTATAGTACCATAGAGTAAGATAAACTTCTTGGAAGTTTGTAATCATTTGGTATCCATAAGGAACCAAAGCTCTGAATGAATCAAACCAAGGCTAGCTTAGACTTGGTAGTTAAAGATAGTAAAACTATCCAGGAATACATATAGCATCACTTTTACTTATAAGTCAATAATATGATAATGTAATTTCGTCACATTACTTATGTCATGAAGAAATTTGGAAGATAGAAATCACAACTTGACGACAATTGTGCAAATGATCATTTATAAATATAATACAATACTAAGCTGATAAGTTTCCTCTACTAAAGCTTAATTAAAGGTAAAGCTAAGAGTTCTATGTAAGCTTATTACTTGAAGGACCTTAGTTTTATTTCCATACTTATAAGCAATGTTGTAAATTTGAGAAATAGCAACAACAATCAACTCCTATTTCAGTAAGAGTGTTGTTATACTAAATCATGAGCTCTATGAAGAACTGGTAAATAATTTAGCGTATAGATGGGAAGAATATTTATCTAAAGTAGCAGTCATTCTGATAAAAGACAATTAGTATGGCAAAGTTATTGATCATTTACGACATGAATTTTAAAATACGGACATAGTTGCAAACCAAGTAAAGAAAAATTACTTTACCTCGTAGTACCCTTGAATTATATTAAGCAAACTTTTACTCTAGCAGTATATTTATGCTAAAGAAGTATATCTGGATTAACGCTTAAATAAAATCCTACTGGTTCAAAATTTAATTGTCAAGCCTGTAAGATCCAGAAATCCAGCTAAGTTAGCAATCGCTAAGTAATCCCCAGATAGAACGTAACTTCTCACCTACTTGACAAAATCAAATCATCAGTACAACTAGAAACAACTGAATGCAAATTAGTTACATCACATATCGAAATTAAAATAGTATTAATTTATATGTGTTTAAGTTAATCATTAGTTTATAACTGTTTCATTTTTCTGTTAACCGCTAGCAGTTAACAAATTGCGACTATAGACAATTTATGTTACATCAAAAAAATTTAATTTTTGTGAAAATTTTGGGGTTCTGACATGTGGTATCAGAGAACAAGGTTCAAACACTAGGCCTTGATGAAGCCCAAGTTGCTTTTATGAAACAGTGAATTTAAATTATTTTGCTGATGTTGTTTTTTGTTAATGTTATTCAACAGAGAAATTGTTTCTGAAGTTTAACAACGGATATGGAAAGGCTGGAGGAATATGCGGAAGAGGAATCTCCATTGAATGAACAAGAAAACTTACCAAGAGACCCTATACAAGAATATCTAACCACTAATTCCTCAGAACTTTTACAAATAGTAAAAGACTTAAAATATGAAATGGAATCTGTTAAACGAGAGAATGAAAGAATTTTGAGGGCTCAGGAGGAGCTGAATTAGATCCTAACAGAAAGATTTCAAACTGAGGGTAGGGGTAAAAGAGCTGATTCATAAGATACAAGTCATCAACATAAATATAAAAATATTAAACAGACTAAAAATGAAAGCAGCTCATCTTCAGAGGTATTTGGTGATCAACGTAATTTTCATTCCACTAGTGATAGTAGTGATGACAACCATTATACTAAAAAGAGAAAATATAAACCCTATGAGGAAATTTCTGGGGAGTTTGAAAAGATTAAACCACCAACATTCAATGGAGAGACTGAGAAGGGGGAGGAAGCGGAATCCTGGTTATCTGGGATGAAGAAGTACTTCTAGATTTATAACCATTCTAACCAATTAAAGGCTAGAATGGCTATCTACAATCTTTCAGGGAAGGCTAATATTTGGTGGCAAGACTTGAAGAGAGTGAAGGGAATAAAAGAGAAGAACGTAAATTGGAGTACCTTCAAGAGGTACTTTAAAAATAAATTTTTGTCTGAGCAATACTATGAAGAGAGAGCAAAATAATTCGATGAGCTAAAATTAGGTTCAATGACTATGAAAGATTTGAACAACAAGTTTTTAAGTCTGCTTAGGTATGTACCATACCTTGTAGATGAAAAACCAAAGGTACAACGATTCCTCAGCTGTCTACCTTATCATATCAAGGATAGAATTGAGTATGACAATCCAAAAAATCTGGAAGAAGCTATGAGGAAAGCCAATTTCTGTTATGAACAAAATCAGAAGGAGAGCATGGCCAACTGGAAGGCCAAGAAGAATAACAATCATTATGATCAAAAGAAGAAATAATTTGTGCCCATCCAGAATTCTAAAAACAATAAGGCCAGAAATTTTGCTAACAAGAATTTCCAAGGGAATAAGAACAATTCACTAAGCAATCAGAACAATTCAAAGGGTAAAGAATCTGCTAATAACCATGGTAATTACACAAAGAACTTTGAACGTAAAGAACCTATAAAGTGCTGGGAGTGTAATGGCCCACATTATGCCTCAATCTGTCCTAGTCGGAAAAATACTGTCAGTAATATTCATACCATACAGGAGGAAATGACTGTTGGAGATTTAGCGAGGACTATGCCTAGAATCAATGCAGCCTTGGAGAATCGACAAGCATAATATCAAACTTCCATGGTGGAAGTAGAAGGTGCAATAAACCGAACCCCTATAGCTATTTTAATTGATCCAGGAGCTAGTCTCAATTATGTTTCACCTAAATTGGTAGAAAAATGTAAGCTTCCTGTTGAAAAATTTAAAAATTCTTGGTTGGTTCAGTTAGCCAATGGTGCAAAAAGGAAGGTAACTTGTTTTGTAAAAGAATCTGCAGTAGTTATGAATCAATTTGAAACTATTATAAAGCTTAATGTATTACCTATTGGTTCTTATGACTTACTAATCGGTATGGATTGGTTAGAAAAACATAGGGTAATTTTAAATTGTTATGATAAAACCTTTACGTGTATAAATAATGATGAAAAATCAATAAATATAAAGGGAATCCCTAGAAGAACTACCATAAGGAAGATTTTTGCTCTACAGCTTAAGAGGGCTGTTAGGAAGGGTTGTAAAGCCTATGCAGTAACAATAACTGATGAGGAGAATCTAAATAAAATAGACAAATTAAAATTGAAGGACATACCAATTTTAAGAGAATATGTTGATGTATTTCTGGAAGAAATTCTGGGACTATCTCCGAAAAGGGAACTAGATTTTACCATTGAGCTGGTACCTGGTGCAATACCCAGCTCAAAGGCCCCTTATTGAATGAACATACTTGAACTTAATGAACTAAAATAACAATTAAAATAACTTATTGACAAAAAGTATATTCAACCTAGTGTGTCTCCCTGGGGGGCACCTATCATCTTCGTTAAGAAAAAGGACGGAACCATGCAACTTTGCATAGATTACCGTCAGTTGAATAAGATGACTATTAAAAATCGATACTTGTTGCCTCACATAGACGATCTGTTTGATCAACTATGTGGAGCCATGGTGTTCTTGAAAATTGAATTTAAGGTTTGGATATCATCAAGTTAGAATTAAATATGAAGACATCTTTAAAAAATATTTTAGAACTCGATATGGCCATTACGAGTTTGTCGTCATGCCATTCGGGATTACTAATGCCCCAACTGTTTTTATGTGTTTAATGAACAACGTTATGCATAATTATCTAGATAAGTTTTTGGTCGTGTTTATCGACGACATATTAATCTATTAAAAAAAGGAAGAAGAACATAAAGAACATTTAAAAATTGTTTTGCAAGAGCTACGAGATCATCAACTCTTTGCAAAGTTTAGTAAATACGATTTATTTAAGGATAAGATTCAATACTTAGGTCATGTGGTGACTAAGGAAGGGATTTCGGTAGATCTTGGCCAGTTCCTAAGGATGTAACTGATGTTCGATCCTTCATGGGAATTACCGGTTATTACCGGAGGTTCATTGAAGGTTTTTCGAGAATCACGAATACGATAACTTCTTTGTAGAAGAGAGGAAAGAAATTTGATTGGAACCAGAAATGCGAGGATAGCTTTAAAAAGTTAAAAACTTTATTAACCAACGCACCTATTTTAAGAATAGCTGATCCAAATAAAGAATTTGTAGTGTGCACTGACGCCTGCAATGACGGTTTAGGCAATGTTCTGACTCAAGAAGGGCATGTTATTGCCTATGAGTCTAGGAAATTAAAAATTCATGAAAATAATTCTGTAACTTATGATCTGGAATCAGTTGCTGTTATACATGCTCTAAAGATGTGGCGTCATCACATAATTGGCAGAAAATTTATTCTAATGACTGATAATAAAGGACTAAAATATCTGTTAGATCAGCCTAATCTAAATTCCAAACAAGCTAGGTTGCTAGCTTTTCTAAGTGAGTATGATTTGAAAATTCAGGACATTAAAGGTAAAGAAAATAAAGTTGCTATTGCATTAAGTAGGAATGCAAGGATGAACTTCATAGCAGTTATCAACACTTATACAACAGATATGGATGAACAACTTATAGCGGGGGTAGAACAAGATGAAATTTACCAAAACTTACAAGCTAAAACGAAAGAAATCCAACAGAAATCGTAAACAAAGGGTACAGTTTGAATGCAAAAGGATTTTTACTGTATAAAGACATAATGTATGTACCTAATGTACCTAAATTTAAGTTATTAATTTTAGATGAAATCCATAAAACTCCATACTCAGGTCATCTAGGCTAACAAAAGACTATAACTATGTTAAGAAAAGAATATTTTTGGCCAAACATGAAGACTGAACTGGCAGAGTATATCGCTAGGTGTTTTGAATGTCAGCAGGTGAAAACTGAACATCAACACCTAGCTGGATTACTTCAGCCATTGCCCATTCCTAGCTAGAAATGGGAGATAGTTAGTCTCGATTTTTTTACTGGACTACCTAAAAATCAGAATTTAAATGACTCCATCATGGTAGTGGTCGATAAATTAAGTAAAGCAGCCCACTTTATACCTGTTAAAACTACTTATAAAGCTGTAAACATAGCTGATATTTTTCTAAAGAAAATTTTTCGACTGCATGGAATACTGAAAGTTATAATCTCGGATAGAGACCCTAAATTTACAGGTAACTTTTGAAAATCTCTGTTTAAAGGATTAAACACTACATTAAATTTTAGTACTTCATTCCATCCTCAAACAGATGGATAGACTGAAAGAGTAAACCAAGTACCGGAAGATTTACTAAGAATGTATGTGAAAGACCAACCAGGTAAATGGGAGGATTATTTTCATCTGGTAGAATTTGCTTATAATAATAATTATCAAGCGTCAGCCAGATTTAGTCCTTTTGGAATCTTGTATGGAAGGAAATGTAATGCTCCTATCTCTTGGAGTAATCCGATGGATAGATTAGTATTAGGTCCTAAACTATTGAAGGAAATGGAAGAAATTGTAAAACAGGTACAAGGTAATCTGAAAGTTGCGCAGGATCGACAGAAAAGTCAAGCAGACCTTAAAAGAACTCCAAAGGAGTTTTAGGTAGGTGAACATGTGTTCATCAAGGTGAGGCCCAAAAAGAGCTCTCTGAGATTAGGTAGTTGTGCAAAACTAGCACCTCATTACTGTGGTCCATTTAAAATATTGTCAAGGATTGGACAAGTAGCTTATCAATTAGCAGTACCACTGAATTTAAGAGTACATAATGTTTTTCACATTTTCGTATTAAAGAAATATGTTCATGATGCTACTCATGTTGTTAACTGGAATGATGTATAGGTGGAACCAGACTGTATTCTTGGGCGGAGGGAGATCACACTTCGGAATCGCACCATTGGTCAGGTGAATGTGCAATGGAAGCACCTTAGTCCAGAAGAAGCCACCTGGGAATTGGAAAGTAATATGCGGGATGCATATCCAATTCTGTTCCAGGGGAAGTCTGAGGACGAAGAATAAATAACATCGAGGACGATGTTATGCTATACGGGGGTGTGTATGTCACATGCCCCAATTTCGCAATTTTTTTTTATATTATTTGATATTATTTGAGGACAATATGTTAAATTTTATGCTAAGTTGTAATTGATGACTCAGCAGAGTCAAGGATATTTAATGTAATTCAGAATATTTTATTTATAAATAAATAAAGGAGGAGACAACATCTTAGGAGAGCTATTAAAAGAGTGTTTACTGGTCAAATTGGTGAAGGAGATTGGGTGGAGAGCAAGATGACATGTGGCAGCATCCTCAAACCACTTCCAACTATTGTAGGTGGAAACCTCCCTACATTTGGGGTCGTGATTCCCCAAGAAAGTGGAATCAAAGCAGGTGGCTCAATTAATGAAAACTGACCCAAAAGACCTAGGCAATCTTTATAAAAATTCCCATTGAAGAGTGCTGAGGCTGCTCATTCTAGAGAAGTGATCATCCAGGTGAATGAATGTACTTCAGAGAAATTCAATGGAAGGGAAATGTGGAAAGTGTTTGAGGGGATAATTGCTGATTGATCTAGTTGCAACTTTAAGCTGAAGATCATACTGTTGAGAGCAGAGTATTTTGTTGAGATATTGGACTAGTCTATTGTTTGCATTCTCCACCAGTTCTCAGCCAAGAAGACCAGGAACAGGCTCGGGGGTCTTGAGGAAGCGTTGTTTGAGCGCTCTCCAGGATATTGGTAGGGAGGAACGGCCTCCTAATGCTGTTGTCATCTGTCTTTACATTATTTTGTTTTACTGTGTTAGTATCTGAGTTTGATGGCTATATGAATGTTAAAGAATTCAGTTTGTAGAATGTTAGAATCTAGTAGTCTTTTTAAATGATTGAAGAAATGAACTTGATTTAGAAAAGTAATGTGTTAGAATGGAAACAATTTCTAGACTGTGTTTTTCCACACTTGGAAAACCAGGCAGTACTCTAGCACAGGTAGAATGTTTAAGTAGATAAGAGAATGTTTTAGTAGTTAAGATTGTGTATTTATAGACAGTAGAATAATTTTATTCATGTTAAAATATTATGGAGATTAAACAGTGTTATGATATGTTTGTATTTCTCTATTTTCACTTAGTAACTGAATGGAATGCAGTAGAAAAACCACATTAGAGTTACAATGATTACATACAGTTAAGTAAATAAATGAGCTACGAATTACATAGTATATTTTCAAACAATATCTACTAAATATAAGACTAATAATTATTATAAACTAAATAGGGTTGTATTAAAAGTACTTAAATTTTAAAGAGTAAATTGAGTCACAGAGTCTAATCTATATATTTTCAAGAAGTCTGAGTAAATTCTACCAGACTGTTTAGTAAATAAAAGAAATGTAAATATAATTAATAACTAGTATAAAATTAAATATTTACCTATGTAGCAACTATTTTATAATTATCTGACAGGCTTACACCTGTAAAGGTAAAACTTCAGGGTCGAAACCCTAACCAATTTATTTAACAATTATCAATAAAAACATCTAAGCTACAATCCATTTACATGGATAATTATATAAATAAACGATTAGTCTACTATAGACTATTTACAGGTTTTTTCTGAAAACAAACACTACTACATTTCGACCAAAAATCCAACAGCCGAATTGTCGGATTTTCGACACTTCCCTGATGCATGTACGACACTATGATTTTTTTTAAGCGTCGATTGGTTATCGTCGGTTATCCGACATTTTTTACAACCGTCGGTTAAGCGACACTTCAGTTAACCGTCGGTTAAATGTAACTCGTCGGTTATCCGACATATAATTCATAATAAACTTTAAGAGTAGTCATTGGTGAAGCGACAGTGGAGAAAACGTAAGTGTCGGTTAAGCGACAGAAATGCCGTCGAAAAAAGCGACGGTAATGAAATTTAAAAAAAAAAATAACCTTCAAGCCGTCGGTTAAGTGACAGGTTAGAAAATGTAATTGTCGGTAAAGCGACAGAAGGGGCGTCGGTGAAGCGACGGAAGTCGATTGTGTTTTTTTAAAATAGCCTTAATTTCGTCTGTTAAGCGACGGGTTAGAAAATGTAATTGTCGGCCAAGCGACAAAAGGGGCGTCGGTGAAGCGACGAAAGTCAATTGTTTTTATTTAAATAGCCTTAATTCCGTCGGGTAAGCGGCAGAAGAGCTGTCGCTTAAGCGACGATAGTCAATTTTAAAAAAAAAAATTAAACCTTCAGGCCGTCGGATAAGCGACGGCCATAATTGTTTTAAAAAAATAAATACAAATGAGTTCTCTGGTGGTTCTTCAAATAGTCCCTTCATCCCAATTGAGTCACTCCAGTCCCTTCGTTTGGGAGGGGAAAGTCATTATTTTATAAGTGGGGGTTTTCCTTGCCGAGTTAATGTCGTATGAAAAAAAATATTGCTTGGACTCTTACAAAAAGGATATTATATTAGGCGGAAATGGGTAGGATTTTTTCTATAACTGGTAGCCAATCCAAGTATTGCATATTGAGTATCCAAGTCGAGTAACCAAGCCAAGTCCGAGCATACAAACCCGGTAAGCCCAACCGAGCATTCCAACTGATAATGTTTTGATAAATATATCTCTTCTTCTTTCTGTAAATAGTGGCAATTGTAATAAGTAAGTAACCCAACCGGTTGTTGCAAGTCAAGTGTTGTTGGGGCTATCAATGTCCTACATTTATGTTAATTTTTTTGGAAGTCTCTAAGTAAGGTAAGCTAATTCAAGGCTGGATACCCACCCCAGCAGTTCAAATATCTCAGGCTTACAAATATAAGGAAGGGTTTGTTCAATCATAATATCTTAGGCTTGCAAATATAAGGGAGGGTTTATTCCATTGTAATATCCCAAAAAGAGAAAAATAAGCAGCCATGTCACATATTAAAAGAATTCTAGCCTGAATTCATGTCATAAGAATTCTTGCCTGAAAACAAAAGCCCGTACCCATCAATCTACTTGAGACTTTTCATTTGAACATCATAGATTTACTATTGGAACAGAGTAAATCAATCCATTCAATATCTAGATTCATGTTTCCACTTACTTAACGTTATTGAATCAATTGAACCAGTTGTTCTAAAAACACTATATCATCCATATAAAAAAAAAGTTCCCATGTACCTCTGAGTTGAATCTCTTCATGAAATCAGGGAAGGTAACATGACTCTCAAATGATAGACACTTTGAATTTTTCTTTCAGTACGGAATACGTGCCTGCCACAGTTCTATCTAGGAATGGCTGACTCTCCAGGATAGAAAGAAATGAGAGTCCGTCATTCAAGGCGATAGAGAAACAAGGCCAAACGAACTATACAAATATCCCAAGCTTGCAAATATATGGGAGTCTTTGATCAATCACGATATCCCAAAATAAGCAGGCATGTCACATATAGAAAGCCTTTCATAAGAAACCTGCCACCTATTATCTTTAGTAAACCCGTATCTCATCAATATTTAATTTGCTCGCCCAATTGGGAGGTTCTACTACGTTTTACTATTCAATCAAGGAAAAATAAAGAAATGAGAGATGGTCAATCAAGGCAGGAAAGAAAGCCCAAATGGATAGTTCAAATGTTCCAGGTTTGCAAATAATAATTTAATAATGCAATAGGCAAACGCTACATAATTACCTAGAAAAATGCAATAGGTGAAAGGAAAAATCTAGAAATGTAGATCACTACAATGCAATAGGCAAACACTACATACATATGTCAAAATGCTAAATTTCCGACCATGTCACATATGGAAAGGCACATCATAATTGCATAGAACACTGCTGTTTACAAATAGTTTTTGAATATTATCGTTCCTCCATGACAGTAATACTAGAAGAGGACAAATATAGGAACAACTATTGAATATCTAGCACCATACCTCTATCCCCAAGACTGTTAAGTGCTCTATGTTACCCCCCATATTGCATGGGTGTCCAATGGTAAACTTTATTACAAATTCAGTGAAGATGACAGGTTTATGAGTCCATGAATAGCCTGGGATCTTTGATAGTATACTTCATGGGATGAATCAGATCATTCCAGGTAGCTTCATTGAGGGTTACAGAATTTCTGGGCACTGTTAAGGGTTTTGATGATGAATACACAGGTCATTTCCTCATGAGCACCCTAGTGTTTTGAGTTGGTTTGCCAGCTGCAAACATCTTTGAAGACTGTTTTCTTTTCCAAGATTACTGTACTTGCACAGACAACAAAGTACTGTTCCCTTTTTTATCCATTTGTAGTGACATGAAACTTATGATGAAGTTTTCCAACTCATTGCGAAATCATAATAGAGTTAGCACTTGGGTGTGTGGTTTGAACTTGGCGCTAATGTGGATTCTCAGAGTTTTGTTTCTATGTTTCCAGCAAAGGCATTTTATAGGCCTATTTGTTGATCTGACAGCAAGCCATGTCATGAAAATCTCGGGGCAAGGTCCTCGTTGTTTTTTAGCCAGATCTGGAGAGAATGAACAGCACTGTGTTATTCTCACCTTAGGATGCTTTATGGTTAAAATTTGAGGACCAAC
This sequence comes from Pseudotsuga menziesii, assembly GCA_001517045.1. Taxonomy (NCBI): domain Eukaryota; kingdom Viridiplantae; phylum Streptophyta; class Pinopsida; order Pinales; family Pinaceae; genus Pseudotsuga; species Pseudotsuga menziesii. The sequence goes on from LPNX011080158.1 coordinate 195,481, forward strand.
TACACACAAAAAATGCTTAGATGTTACTTTCAAGATGCAGATCTCCCCATTACATGAGGTGATCAAGATAGAAATCAATACCTAATGGAATCACTTCAGCAAGATTTTCCAGAACTTGTTTTGGCAAGACTGTTTGCTTGCAGCAGCATCAAGGGTATTTTTCAAGACCTGGAGAGTAATTTTTGACCACAGTTTTGCCTAAAACACCCAGCCTATCAGACCTGTGCATACGTTCACCTCCAAGTGGCAGTAAATTTCCATGATCTGGGCATAAAGACAGCACTAAGAAGCCTTGTCTCCAAATCTGGGCATATTCTGAGCATATCATGTAGTGATTTCTTGTGGTGGCAACTCTAAAATATAGTTTTATGTGTGCCAATCGGTTGGATGAATGACTCCTGTAGCATCTCTTCATGATCGAACTGAGGATGCAGCATTGGTATGGTGACTATGATGGGTTCGTCCTGTTGAGCAAGTCAGGGAGATGTTAGAAAGAGACATCCCTATTTCATTTGGAAGTTCTTCTCATGGCTTTTCATTCTTCAAATGCATTTGAAAAAATCAAGAGAACTTTGTGATCACATTCTTGATGCATTGCTTGTGGGTCTAGAGAAGGAATTCCTGTCATTTGATGTTCCTACTACGAAAGCATACTTCAATTTTGTAGTTCAGTTGGCAAATGCCTATGTATCTTGTTGTGAATGAATCAACCAGGAGCTTTTCACCAGTGATCTGCATTTCTAGTTTTTTCCTGTTGGAACACACTCTATTGATTCAAGCCGAACCTGATAAAACAATAGTAGAAAACATTTTTAGACTCTCTTTTTAAAGTCTGAAGATAATACTGAAATTTTCTACAAAATTATAGCAAAGACTTCCACACCTTCCAATCAGGACTGCCTAATTTTTTTATTAAATTTGGCGTAATCGTTCCACTTATATCTTCATGTGGCAAACAATCAGAGCCAGATCCACTTAAAATTGAAGTAGAATCTAAACCTTTTATGGTCTTTTTAGGAGCTGCCACTGGACCCTGTTAATAGTAACATTGAAAAACACAAAAAAATGAACACCACTATTTTAAAATCAGAGCATTAGAATCAACTAAAGTAAATATCATCAGCCAGAATTAACCCACCTCATAGGGATTTTTCTCGTACTCTGCATCAAGGGTTCTTAGGAGTGTTGGCTTTACATCTACCAGAAATTCCTTAATGTCTGTCAATGCAAAGGTTTTTTTTAGTGAAATGTCTAACTTATCTAAAAATGAGAGATTCTGACATGCCCTTTAAAAATGAAGATCTCATGACAACAAAATGAGAGATTCTGACATGCCCTTTAAAAATGAAGGTCTCATGACAACAAAATGAGAGATTCTGACACATCCTTAAAAAATGAAGATCTCATGACCACAGTACCTGGACCAACAAACTTATGTAAGATGCCAATAAGCTTGATCGTTGAATTTCTTGTTGCTGCAGTACTAGATTTTAATCCAACATCCTTGCAAAAATCAATTACATCCTGACATTCATCATGCATTATCAAATGTCAAACACTACCGGAAAAAAGGCTCAAACACATAATTTACAGAA
>LPNX011080158.1:210366-299608 GCA_001517045.1 Pseudotsuga menziesii
AAATATAATCCAAAATAAAACATTAAAAAGTACATATAAGAGATAATTAATATGAATATATAAGATAGACAAATTGAATCGTACCTTCACGATTTCTATTATATTGCAACTTCCATATGTGAGGTGTCATTCTTTGTGGTTTTAATGTGGTCTCCTCTTTCCCATTAAAAAGATGTTTTTCGATAGTTCAATACCTATGATTCTTAGAGAGGAAGTGCCTATACTCATCAAACACTTCCTTTGACAAACTCTTTGAATGACGAGATTTCATCTTGGGACCACAAACTGGACATGCAAATTTTCCCTTTGTTTGAAGACCACAAAAATGTGTTAGCCCTGGAGCATCATGAATTGTCCAGGCAAGCATTGCATGGAATTGAAATCCCCTTTTCCCTATTGGTCTAGAGACATCATACATAATGACACCATTCCATAGCTTAAGTAGCTCATCAACAAGAGGCTCGATATATACATTCATATCTTTAACTATGTACTTACCTAAAAGAAAACAACAAATACAATACATATAAGTAAATGAAATATATATATGACATGAATATGCAACAATATTGATATTCATGACAAATTAAATACTAATGCATTAAAAAAACATTGTTCTAAAGTACAAATTATACCTGGAACAATCATTGACAACATTATATGCTCCCTCTTTATTGACATCCATGGAGGAATGTTATTGTTGATAACAAAAACAGGCCAAACCGAGCAAGTAGATCTCATCTCTTTAAATGGATTGACACCATCCGCTTCCAAAGAAATTCTAGCATTACCAGGTTCTTCTTTAAAGTGTGGCCATTTTTCCTCTATGTTTGTAAATGCAGAACCATCTGCGGGCATTCGAAGAATATGATCTCCACTTCTATTCCGTGCATGGTAATCCATAAATTGTGCTATGTTTTTGCACCTAAATAGTCGTTGCAAGCATGGAATAATGGGAATATAACGAAGAGCCTTACGAGACACCTTTTTGGTTACTTGATCTTTTCGGTATCTACTGCTATGACATATAGGGCATTCTGTTGCAAACTCATACTGATTATAATATAAAATATGATCATTAGGACATGCATCAATTGCTTGATAGTTCATTCCAACATATTTCATGATATTTTTTAAATCTCGGTATGTGCGAGGTAATTTATTTGATGGCGGTAACAAATATTCACCTATCAAGCTGTTACAACAAATTTTTAAAAAATGGTTAGTATAAATATTTGAAGAGCATAATATTAACGACAACAAATACATCCTTATTATTTTTATGATGAAGTACGTATACCAATACAAATATTATAGCAACATAAATCAAATCATATATATGCAATCGATGAAACATATAATCACATATGTACCTTAACACCAGCGTGATGGCTGTGTTTGAAAAACCATGCTTAACCTTCAATTTCATTATCAGCAACACAGTAGAGAGAACACTTATGCGGGAGCCTTCAAAAAGCGGTTCGTCTGCCTTCTCAAGTGTAGGTAAATCATGAAGATCTTCAAAGTCATCAATTGGCAGCGCATGAGGTTGATCATCATCCATTATAACATTAAATGCATCATTGATTAATGTATTTGCACCATCATCCTCAATTATGTTATTGTCATGATCATTGTCTAATTCCATGTCATCATTAACTTGATCATTATCAGTATTCGCAAGACCTGCATATTAACGTTCCTCCTACGCTAGTTGTTCCATAATTATCACATTCTCCATGTTCGAAACAGCCCTAGGAGGCCCTTGCTTTATAATTACAATTAAAACATCAAACAAAGAACGTTAGTCATGTCAATTAAGTAACAAAAATTAAAATGATACAATATACAATTACAAAAACTCTCAATATAAAGACCGATGATATATAATCATGAATTATATTGACTTACCAATGGATGATATTCATGCCCCCCCTCAACATGTCCATGTTCTCTACAATGTTTTTTAGCTGTTGTGATTAGTAACCTTCTCTTATTAAAGCCCCTACATCGACTGCAAGGACAATAACATTTTCCATCACCCCTTCTTTCCACTCCATCCCACAACCTAGCAAGCAATTGTCGATTTTGTTCTGCCGGATCTTGATGACCTGTAACCTTATTGTTACGTGGCATTTTATTACTCAAACCCTAAGAACAAGAGTCAAAGCCAAATCCACAAGAGAAAACCCTAAGTGAGGGTATAAAACCCTAACACAAGAGAACAAAGTTTCTCCAAGAAAGATTTACCAAGAATAAACCAATTAGAAATTAACCAAGAGATACTTCAAGAGAGAAGTCACTAAAGAGCAAGACCAAAATCCAAGACCAAGTGGGAATATCCCCACAAAAGCACAAGGCCAGAAACCAAACCCTAAACCAAGAAATTAACCAAGAGATACTTCAAGAGAGAAGTCACTAAAGAGAAAGACCAAAATCCAAGACCAAGTGGGAAGATCCCCACAAAGGCACAAGGCCAAAAACCAAACCCTAAACCAAGAAATTAACCAAGAGATACTTCAAGAGAGAAGTCACTAAAGAGAAAGACCAAAATCCAAGACCAAGTGGGAAGATCCCCACAAAGGCACAAGGCCAAAAACCAAACCCTAAACCAAGAAATTATTAACCAATAGATACTTCAAGAGAGAAGTCACCAAAGAGCAAGACCAAAATCCAAGACCAAGTGGGAATATCCCCACAAAATCACAAGGCCAAAAGCCAAACCCTAAACCAAGAAATTAACCAAGAGATACTTCAAGAGAGAAGTCACTAAAGAGAAAGAACAAAATCCAAGACCAAGTGGGAAGATCCCCACAAAGGCACAAGGCCAAAAACCAAACCCTAAACCAAGAAATTATTAACCAAGAGATACTTCAAGAGAGAATTCACCAAAGAGCAAGACCAAAATCCATGACCAAGTGGGAAGATCCCCACAAAAGCACAAGGCAAAAAAAAACCCTTAGGAATTTCGCATTTCTTGTCCAAGAGATAAGTGTGAGAGTGAGTGTGTGAGATAATGAACCCAGGCTTACATCTATCTATATGAGTGTGTGTAGGAAATGAGCCGACGCGTCGGATATGCGACAACGCTTTCCATTTTAAATAATTGACCAATTAAGTGTATTTATTTAAATGATTGACCAATTTGAGGCGCCGTCACTTAAGCGACGCTTATGAGACTATCTGTCGCTTAAGCGACGCTTATGAGACTAGCCGTCGCTTAAGCGACGCTTATAGCCACCTTTACAAAAAAAAAAATATCCTTATGATTTTTGGTATTTTAAAAAAAAGAAATCCACGCGCCATCGGATTTTTTTGTCGGATTTTGGATCGAAATGTAGTAGTGAAATGTATAGTTACAAGTTAAAAATATCACAACACACCTGTAATAATAATTTAACCGAATTAACAAGTAGCAGAACCTAATTAATAATAAATTGAAGAACTTATTTAGACAAGGGTTTCATTTCAGGAAACCCTAGCTTATATGTTCCGAACAAGTAAGTTAATATTATAAATTACACAAGTAAGTTATTATTATAAATTACACACTACGACTGAGTTATAGTCTTATAATAACAATATCTATTACAAAAGATATTTATACAGTAATGTTCTTTATTAACAGTCGAATAGGAAAAACCCTAATGTACATAAAGTCATAATTTACTAGATTAAAGAAAAAATGAGATTGAGCTTGAAGTAAAATCCTTCCTTAAAACCCATTGTATTACATTGATAGGCCATAAGGCTAAAAACTTAACCAATTTACAACACCCAGCTTAAGGCCGGTGTACCCAGCATCATGGCGTGGGTTTGAAAACAAAACTAATAACCAACTTATAAAATCTTCATTACTGTAATAACCTTTATAAAACAATGTATATTTATCAGTATATTCGAAACAGAGAACCATTAAAAAACCATGAAGACAGGAGAACCACCACATAATAAGAACAGAGCATGTCATTACTTAGACATAAGGCTGTAAACCTGTCAATAAGTCGAGAACAGTGAAATACAAGTCATGACATCAAAGTCGGAGTTACCCTGCTATAGGAAAGGGTTTTTAACAACCAAAAATACTAAATAACAACTGAGCTAAGCATTTTAAACACCGAAGGAACCGAGGTCGTATTTCTTCTCCAACTGAAACCCTTTTTCCCTAATCTTTACAAGCAGGGAGTTGCCACATTGTAACCAGGCCTTACCCGTGGGTCTTGAGGTAAAACAACATTGGAGAGGACCCTTCCAAGATCGATTTCAAACTGTAATCCTACAAACAATCCGAAGGGTATAGTTAGAAGCTGTTAATTTTGATATTAAAAACTGTAACTAGAAGTTTGTAATATTTATAAGATAAATTCTTTACCTGGAAGCAAGGAGGAACGAACCAGCACCACAAACAACATAAACCCTCATGCTCACCTAAGACAGAGGCAACGAGGCTCACATTACATACTACACTGACGACTGGAGCAGGAGTAAGCTTTGGCAATGGCCACACAACGATATCGACACTAAAATCTACTGACAAAGTAACACTACCCTCACAGCAGTGTAATTCTTGCAGAAATAAAACCAAATGCGAGCTGTAAATCTCTTCAACCTCACATTAGAATGACAACACTTATTTGTACACAAGATGGAGCTATAAATCAAGGGAAAATGAGTCTCTCATGGCCGCAGTAAAACCAGACAGTGCAAAGACCAAAACCCTTGTCAAAGAATGAGAAGTAGGGTTGCATGGTGAGCTTTTAAATCATGCATTGCTCGGTGGTGGATGTTCCACGTGCCCACTAAATTATTCGGTCCACAATGGGTCGAATGATATAGTTGTCACTGCATTGTCGGGACAACAAATTATTATCAATAATTTAAACAATGACTATAATGATAATGTATTCTACAAAGTAAAAAACCTATCATTGCATGGATAAACCATAAGGTCAAGCTATGCTAAAGAATGAGATTTATATGGTATCGTTAAACCTTGTATTATATAAACCTTGGAATCTTTGTTGGTAAATAACTATGGAATATCAATAGTAGGATATTTGCCCTTGATCTTAGGTTAGTAGTTATAATAATAATCATTTGAACAACATTTTAATGCAAGATTATGATGTTAGAATTAGTGTTATGTAAACACTAGTGGATAAGGAACTATTTTATAAATCATTACTGTGTAAATGAAAGTAAATAGTATTTACACCCTACAACAACTCTTACTTGTATGTATTCTATAGTACCATAGAGTAAGATAAACTTCTTGGAAGTTTGTAATCATTTGGTCTCCATAAGGAACCAAAGCTCTAAATGAATCAAACCAAGGCTAGCTTAGACTTGGTAGTTAAAGATAGTAAAACTATCCAGGAATACATATAGCATCACTTTTACTTATAAGTAAATAATATGATAATGTAATTTCATCACATTACTTATGTCATGAAGAAATTTGGAAGATAGAAATCACAACTTGACGACAATTGTGCAAATGATCATTTATAAATACAATACAATACTAAGCTGATAAATTTCCTCTACTAAAGCTTAATTAAAGGTAAAGCTAAGAGTTCTATGTAAGCTTATTCCTGGAAGGGGGCCTTAGGTTTATTTCCATACTTATAAGCAGTGTTGTAAATTTGAGAAATAGCAACAACAATAAACTCCTATTTCAGTAAGAGTGTTGTTATACTAAATCATGAGCTCTATGAAGAACTGGTAAATAATTTAGCATATAGATGGGAAGAAGATTTATCTAAAGTAGCAATCATTCTAATAAAAGACAATCAGTATGGAAAAGTTATTGATCATTACGACATGAATTTTAAAATACAGACATAGTTACAAAACAAGTAAAGAAAAATTACTTTATTTCATAGTACCCTTGAATTATATTAAGCAAAATTTCACTCTAGCAGTATATTTATGCTAAAGAAGTATATCTGGATTAACGCTTAAATAAACTCCTACTGGTTCAAAATTTACCTGTCAAGCCTGTAAGATGCAAAAATCTAGCTAAGTTAGCAATCGCTAAGTAAGCCCTAGATAGAATGTAACTTCTCACGTACTTGACAAAATCAAATCATTAGTACAGCTAGAAACAACTGAATGCAAATTAGTTACATCACATATCGAAATTAAAATAGTATTAATCTATATGTGTTTAAGTTAATCATTAGTTTATAACTGTTTCATTTTTCCGTTAACCGCTAGCAGTTAACAAATTGCGACTATAGACAATTTATATTACATCAAAAATTTTATTTTTTGTGAAAATTTTGGGGTTCTGACAAGTAGCGCATAGGAGAGAGAGAGAGAGAGAGAGAGAGAGAGAGAGAGAGAGAGAGAGAGGGAGAAAACAACAAGGAGGAGAATACCTATTTTGGGGTTATAGCTTATACATATTATACATAGGAATTTTTGGTTGGGTTCTCTTCCCCTTGAGGGTTTCCCAAGATAAATACTATGTTTATCTTGTGATTGTGTTTCTTTCAGTGATTCAGCATATGCTACTGTTGTGATTTTGCATTGGACACTAGTGATATCTAGTTTAGCATATAAAATCTTAACAATTTTAAGACCTCAAATGTGCTCCAAACTAGCTTTAAAAGTTATAAACTCTAAATTACTATAGTAAGACCTTCCATAAATTGAATCGTATAATCCAATAACTCTATTTTTTCCACCAAAAAATATCAAAATAGATAATAAATTTTTTATATAATATCCATTTTAAATCATCATTAAATATACACTAAAATGATTGATACACTATCAATCATATCAATCTCTATAACTAACCATAATGATCAAAATCCAAATTGAAAATAATAACATATGCATTATATTGAAAATAAGATTACAACTTTATTGATATAATCCAAATTGAAAACAAGTGAAATTAGCAACAAAGTTGCTTATACCTGCCTTAAGAAATAGTTTAATCTAATAATTTAAAAATGTTTTAATTTAATAGTTTTACATACCTAAGTTTAATAGGCTCTAATGACCTTATTTAGATACCACTCCCACTACTAGACTTATTACCTATGTGGACGAAAATTCCAACTAACTAACCAACCTTTCGATTAGTATTCTTCTTTAATCTCCGCCTCAGTTATCGGAGTTGACCGTCCTTTTTACCTTTCTGTCGCAACCTTCAACTAAAAGTCACAAAACATGTATCAAAATGTCCAAAATCAATCCTCAAGCCAGCACACTTATTTATGTCCATATAAATGAATATGATGCTAGGTCAGGTTTAGATTCGAGGAGTCAGTAGACCAATAAGGGTTAAGTTTTTTTAAGTTGAATATTCTTAGATAAATATACATGGAAATATGTTATGTTGTTAGACTTCCCAAGATGTAAGATAAAGGGCTTCAAGGTTTGAAACGTTGTTGATGAAAGCAATATCCAACATTCAAGGATAACTTCAATGAATTCACAAAGCCTCTTTGCATCAAGGAGAGTAATATCATTGAATATCTTGACAACTTTGTTATATGGTTCTACAATTTTCCACCTTTGATAAGTTGATCAGGTTTGCAAACTATGATTTCTATTATTAACAAATGAAATTAGCAACAAAGTTGCGTATACTTGCCCTAAGAAATGGTTTAATCTAATAATTTAAAAGTGTTTTAATTTAATAGTTTTACATACCTAAGTTTAATTTAATAATTTTAAAATGTTATAACTTAATAGTTATTTATAGCCCAAATTTAATCTTATATTTAGAAATGTTTTGATCTAATAGTTATATATTATAACTAGGCCAAAGTTAAAGTTAAGGTTTAACATGAAAATAATTATATAATAAATAAGAAGTCATAAGATTATGTCATTGTCATTTAGAAAAATCAAAAATAAATTTTTTTACTAAAATAAAATATATTTTTTTCTATTAACAATAAAAAGGCTACATAAATTATTAAACTTTGGTAAATCTCTAGTATAATATCAACTAATTATAATATTAATAATCACATTTGAATAAACCAATACATATTTTTTTAGAAAAAAAAATCAATATTTAGTTTCATTAATAGGTTAGTTTATGAAATGTAAAAAAAAACCTTAATTGAATATCAAAATAAATATTTGAAAATTTTAGTTTAAAAGATTTATTCAATAAATTTATATAAAAAAATGTTATAATATGTTAAAGTTTTTATATATATTTAAACAAGAGCCACGAGGTGGCAATGTCCCCGACATTGCATCTGCTATAGCTAGTGGTTTGCAATTGCCTATGCAAAAAATTAAAACTCAATAAAAATAGATTAAATTTTGTTATAGCCTACTTAAAACTCAATAAAAATAGAATAAATGTTGTTATAGCCTACTTAGGCATCCTTTTGAGGAAGGTAGAGATTTGACTACTTAGAAGACTCTAGACTCAAGTTCTATTTCAATGGATACAAAGTGAGGATGGGCTTTACCAGCTTTGCCAGAACGACTACTACATCTCAAATAGGCCGTGAAGGACATAAAGACAAGCCTAAATACAGAGTGGGGATGAACCATTTTTTATTAGCTAGATGATAAAATTTTAATGCTTGTTGGATGGTTAAGTTAATTCCTTCAATATCATAGATGGAAACCAACTTCTCCTTCTAAAATGGTACCCACCTCTTTCTTGGAGTTGCACATTTGGGATTGAAAAGTAACTTATGCTCTAAAGGAAGGGTAGAAAGGCAAAAGAAAGACAATGAAAGTGAGGGCACAACTCCTATACGTTCTTTCTAGGTAAAATTTTTGTTCATTATAGGAAGTGCCATATTCAAAATATGACATTTTCCATTCCATAGGTCCATTAAGAGTTTTGGATCACCTATAAGTTATAAATAAAATATATATGATATTAAATTGACCCAAATATAAATAAATAAAATAAACACACTTAATGTACATAAAGATTTAGATAATTTAAATAATATTTTAAGTTTAACATCAAAATAAATCTACAATTTTATTGATTTTTTAATTTCGCATAAAATCAAGCCAATAAATATATTTTAAAAAATCAATAATAAATCCTATTAAAATTTCCAACTAACTTATGGAAATGATATTTTTTATTTTTATTTTTATAATGTTACATATAACTCTCATTAACTTTATAAATGGATACCCAAAATCTCTTCACCCTTAACATTCACAATGCCTTTTAACACTCAGTTTCACTAACATTACAAACATTTAAATTGATTTTTCAAGAGAATGCTATCATTACATTCCCTATTTTAAGGTATAATTAATTTGAAAACTATTAATTAACTGTGTTTTGTCTCTTAATAAGGGCATTAATTTTTCTACTTGTAGATATGGAAAGAACAAAAACAAATGAATTGTTCAATGAATGGAAAGATATTCTAAAGCCATGCATATTGACCAATATTCAATTGTGTGAATTCGTTTCTTTTTCTAATTCCCCTCGGGCCTTGAGGAAAGGCAAAGCATGGCATGGTTGTAAATGCAACGTTTTGCTTCTTAAAGCCAAACATCATATTCATAATTATTTGAGACAAAAAGGAAATTTGGCTATTTTAGGAGAGGAGGGACAATTTGCTCTTCCTTTAATACGAATCAACCATTGTAACTTTAGAGGATTCTACATGTATCAGAAAGCTCTGAAACTAAATTTTAGGAAGTTTTAGTTTTTCTCTCTAGCCCTTTTAGGGATCTTGGACTCACCTTCTCATGGCATGGAACCTCCTTCCTTATCCTTTTCACTGTTATGGAAGCATTAGCACATCAGTTGCAGGTTGGTTTGAATCGCTTGATTGAGTTACTGGATCTTTTTTTTCAGATTGAGATGGTTAGGTATAATTCATTTAATTAAATATTATAGAACATGTTATAAAACGAAGTTTTGTTTATAAAGTTTAGGTTATTTTCATATTCCCCTAAATAATTTGTCCCATATTGGAGATCATCATCGGTGCCATAGAATGAAGGTTTTTTCTACATAATAATTTATTTATTATGTAACGCAGATCAGGGATCTTCACAACAGGTGGCAGACCGCATGGACTACCGGTGATAGCAAGTGGATCAGGGATATTCACAATAGGTGGTAGACCACATGGACGACCAACAATAGCAAGTGGATAAGGGATCTTCACAACATGTGGCAGACCGCATGGACGACCGACGATAGCAAATGGAGTATGTCATGGCCACTTCCTTTACCCGACACTGGTATAGATTAATCGAGAGCCCTAGTTGGTGAGCTGATTTTTTGTTGCATTTTCAGTTGGAGAGAATGCTGAGCTTGGTGATCAATTTCCTTACAGGGTTGTAGTGTATATTCGGTAAGGTTTCTGGCTCTAGTATGTCTGTTTTCTTCTTGACGCATTAAATTCCTGAAATTTGTTCCATCATTACGCCATTTTTGTCCAGGCTATGTAGTGTTTGTTTTTGTTGAATCTTGCATCAATCTCAACTCGTTTTAAAGTGTTCTTTCCCCATTTGGTCGTTCCTTTATATCTTTCTTCAAGCTTCGGTGAAATTATCGCCATCCTTTCACTCATTCTGTAGCATCTTGACCAATTATTTTACTGCTTTAACACTTTTTTTTGCAAATGCAGACAATTGTCCCTTATATATAGCATGAACCTGTTTCTTTACCTGCATGTATAAACGACGGGTTCCTTTTCTGTTTCCTATTTACTCTGCCATGCTTATACCTATAGCACTTGCAATGCATTGAATAAGCAATCGCCAACAGCATATGCAAAATTTTGTAAACGAAGCAAGCCATGCATTTGCAATACATTGTCAATGTTGACCACTGAGTATGTATTTTCTAGTTCCCTTTTGCATTTTTTCTCTAAGTGAACAATCTCATCATCAGAACCCTTCATTATATCTAGCACATGTAAAACAATCTAACCAATAATGAAAGCTAAACACTATACAACTTTGTACAAAGCTGCATACCTGTAGGACTTGTCTGAATGCTTTGAATAAATGACACTTTTGCACCTATGGATCACAGTGTAATGTAAAAGTTATTCGTCTACTAAAATAAATGCAAACTAAGTTAAGTTTTTTCATAAAAAAATATTTACTATCAACTATAATTACATCGAAAAAAAAAAGATCCAAAACATCTCTGTATAAAATAGCTAGCCTAGAGATGATATTTAACATATAATTCAAAAAACACAGCCTGGTGAAGCAAATGCAAAGTAACTAGATTACACCATCACATGCAATATTTATTTCATTCCAGCATAGCGAACAATGAAAGCATACGCAGCAACTATCCAGCTTAGAATTGGGACGTCGGAATTGGGTAAACTGTGCAAGGTATTTGTTGTTTATATCTCAAAACTATCTCTACTGCAATAGTCGAGCCAAACAGAATTGAATGCTTACTCTTGTCCTGACAAGCTGACAGAGCTTCAGAGGTTAGAATAGCTTGCAGAGTGACATCTAGGCCCAGCAATTGACGCAGCGTAGATAATAGTTTGTTTACATTATTTTTTAGTTTCATTAATTCCTGCATTGTTAAACCAATGTTAACAATTCCTTAAGCTTTTATGATATATTTGTTATAGATTTGAAGTTGTAGCACTGTTGCATGCTTTGTTTCTAGCTCGTTCTCCATTCTCTGTATTTTTATTTACTTGTATATTCGGATTATTGTAAGAAAGTCCCAAGTCCCCTGTCTCTGTGGATTACTCAGCCCTATGATGCCATCTACAGCTGCGATTTCTTCGAGCTCATACTGATAGAGACGACCGCCCACTTTGACAGACAGGGTAAACTGCGACTGAGAAAGCTTTAATTCTTTTTACTTGGATTATAATTACTTTAATACTTCTGTCAATTCAAAATTTTCCTAAGTTGCTAGGTTAATAGAAATTTGTCTTTTTGTTCAAGATCAAAATGGACTGTATATGATTCCATCTCCGAGATCTTTACAAATTGTATGATGGTTCGATAAATTTCACCTAGGGCTTTGAACATTGAATAATCTTATGTAATTTCCATTGTTTAGCTCAGTCCCTTGGCATGAGGAGTGTGTTCAGATTTTCAAAGCCATAATGATTTTTAATTGTATGGAACATTTTTAATACTGTATATACATATTAGTATAAAAACTAATTACTACATAATGTAGAGTTTATAAATCCCAACATACAGATGATACGCCATCGCAATAAGATCGCATCACATAGATAATGGCATATGGATAATAATTTTACGAAGAATTAATGTAGATATTAGAACAGGATACCAATCAAATTTGTGACGATTGACATATTATAATCTGCTATCACATTTCTTTGTTAAAAGGGAAATCCATGTGGATATTCTATGGTGATAAAAGGAAAATCCATGTGGATTTTGTCCATTGAGTAGAATCAGTAAAAGGCCAAATCAGAGTATATTCACCTAAATAGCTAATAGGTCAACTAATTATCGAAATGACTGTAGTTGAAATTGGTGATTATTTCGGGAAATCCCAGCCATTAATTGCTTTACATATGCAACAGGATGGAGAGATAATGAGGACAAGTGTTAAACTGCTTGGAGCTTGTTCGGGATACGATCAATAGAATATGTTATTATTGCGAGCTTTTGTGCAAATGCAATTCGACTTGAAAAGGATTAATTGACCCATACTAAATGCTGATGTCATCATTGCCATGTGTCAAGTGAAAACCAGATACCAAACTCCAAGAATGACATCATTTCTGATTGGCCAATTAGAAGTTTACAAAATAACAAATACAAATATTTTTATTAAAATTTAAAATATTTTTTTACAAACTCTAAAGTTTAACTTTAGAAAACAGATTTTAATTTTTTGGCGGCGACAACTAATAGAAGGTCAAAGGTTCAGTTGACTAGCAACCAATTACTATATACTTGCGGTGGCATGTATAATAATAACATATGCATTATATTGAAAATAAGATTGACAACTTTATTGATATAATGGATAACTATATAAAGTAGGATATTGAACTAAATAACGACACATGATTACATTCACCTTAGAAATACAAAATCTAGTGGAAATAATGTGCCCTTGATGTAGACATAAATGATATAATTATCTTATTAGATATAGGAAGATATATTATTAGGGAGATATCTATCAATACTGTAATATATTGATAACATTTCATGAACATAGAGTGACATAGACATAGCCCTAAGTGATGAAGTTTGGCTTTTAGATGTCGATGGATAGAAATGATGTAACATTTGATATCGATATCACTATTGATACTCACACATTTGCGAGAAAATCAAACCTATTGAGAAGTTCCATTGCATTCCATAAAACACATTAGTTTGTATCTAAATATTAAATAATATAAACCATAGTAGTATAATTTGATTGAGTAGGTTCTTTCAGGCAGCAGATCGAACTTTGGAACAGGTGGTTCGATATTATTTGGAGAAATCCCATAGACAAGAAAAATTGGATCAATTTGTCACAGATGCACCTTCTGTAAATATAATTGGGATTCTTACCCTGGGCTTTCATAATCGACACGATTGTTGTGAGTTGAGACGTTTGTTAAAAGATCTGGACATCGGAATTAATCAAATAATTCCTGAAGGAGGATCTGTAGAGGATCCAAAAAATTTACCAAAAGCTCGGTTCAATTTAATTCCTTATCGTGAAGTGGGCTTAATGACAACAATGTATTTGAATAAAGAATTTGGAATGCCTTATGTATCTACAACTCCTATGGGAGCTGCAGATATGGCCGCGTTCATCCAACAGATAAATAAATATCTTGATACCTTGGCGGCTCCTATTTTATCAAGCAAAAGGGTTGATTACAAATCCTATATAGATGGACAAACTCGATTCGTTTCCCAAGCTCCTTGGTTCTCAAGATCTATTGATTTTCATAATTTTACGGGGAAAGAAACAGTCGTTTTTGTTGATGCAACTCATGCTGCTTCAATCACTAAGATACTTGCTAGAGAGATGAGAATTCATGTGAGTTGTATAGGTACTTATTGTAAACATGATGCAGAATGGTTCAAAGAGCAAATTCAAGATTTTTGTGATGAGATAATCACCACAGATGATCATGCTGAAGTAGGAGATATTATCGCTCATGTGGAACCCTCTGCAATATTTGGTACTCAAATGGAACGTCATATCGGTAAACGTCTTGAGATTCCCTCTGGAGTTATTTCTGCACCAGCTCATATCCAAAAAATTTCCTTGGGATATCGACCCTTCCTGGGTTACGAAGGTACTAATCAAATAACTGATCCAATTTATAACTCATTCGCTATGGGTATGGAGGATCATCTTCTAGATATTTTTTGTGGTCATGATATGAAAGAAATAATGACTTAATCATTATCCGCGGATATTATTCTAATTTGGAATCCTGAAAGTCAACTAGAATTGAAGAAAATCCTCCATTTTGTTAGGGACGAAGTAGAGAGAAATACAGAAAAAATTGCACGACAAAAGGGCATCTTGGACATTACTATTGAGGTAATGCATGCAGCTAAAGAAGTATTAAGTTAAGTACCTAATCAATATCAATTAATTGATTATATTTAGTGTATTCTATAAAAAAAGTGGATCCAATTCGATACCTATTCCTATAATATCAATTGAGTTAATGACTATTCATAATCACGTCTCGATCATGATTCGAGATCAAGGAGGGATCTAAAAAACATCGTGAAATGATGTGGTAGAAAGCAACGTGCGATTTTACATAATTGGTTTCGTGGATGTGGATTATGACATCCAACATTTCATATTCGGATAAAATGCCCTTGGCTCAACATTATTATTATTTTCTTATATACTCTTCGAGTTCCACGTGATTCCATACAAAGATGATGAATATTTGAATCGTTCTACCGAGGCTGTTACAAATAATCCTAGGATTTTCTCTCGATGTGTCTAACATCTCATCCTAATACAGTGCCAATCCAACAACATGAAAGTTTCTTCTCATCCGAATCCTCGTGAATAATCTATGTCAAATTGGACTGTAGCTATTATTTATATGGAATGAGTCTATATCTACGCATTACGCATATCGTATATAGAATATAATTGACAGGATGAATAACTCTTTTCTTTCCATCCAATGATCTTAATAAATAATGTCACAGGTGAATATGAACTCTTCCGATAATTTCTCCATGGGGTCGACTTAATTATAAACTCTCCAATGAGATTAATAATTCGTTTTCGGTTTCTTTCGCCATCCTATCCAATGAATGATTAAGATTCCTATATGATCTTATGCAGTCATAGGTTCCATCGTTCCATAGCTTCTATCTAAATGCCCAGGTCTTCCCTCCGCAATGGAGCTTTATTTTCATTTGTTACAGAATCAATTTCCTTAGTTTTCATCGACCTGAAGCTCTTTCTCCTTCATAAACTGAATCCCTTCAATCTTGCTTGAATGAATCGGGATGATTCTTATGCTTTATCACACTGCTTTTTGGAGGGTAATTAATGAACCATACAATATTGGGAGAAGATTTCATTTCTCCTTCGTTTTTTTTCTTTTTCCGCATTACCAAACACCTTTCTCGCTTCACAAGAGATCAAAATATCATTTTTTCTCTCATGGAAGAAAGTATTTATGAGGTAATGGTATCTACCCATAGTTATTGGATCTTGGCAATATGAAGCAATGAGTTAGTCTCTAGTTTATTTATACCAGAGACCAATCCGTTCTTATTTCGAGTTCTCCATAACTCTAGAAAAGAATGAAAAGCTCAATTCCAACGAGTTGCACACTAAGCATAGCACGGTTCCGAAATGGTAAATCTAATTTCTATTTGATCTGATACAATTGATGATCCATGATCGAGAAGATTGGGAAAAAGACCAATTATTCCTAACCCTCTAAGATCCAAATTTTTATCCCTAAAAAACCATAGATGGTTTGAACCGGATAATAACAATAATCAATCCTAGCCCGAATTGTCTATAGGGGAACCCTACCTCCCCTGTCCCACTCAACCCGGGCAATTTCGTTTCCGTCGAGACGTCCTGCAATTTGGATCTGAATACCTTCTACATCTTCCCATTCAGCCAGTTCAATAGCTTTCTTCATTCTTTTTCTAAATGGAATTCTATTCTCTAGTTGTAGGGAAATATACTTCGCAAGAATATTAGTTTTTCTATATGGTTTCGCAACTTTTTCTATAGCAATGTGAAGTTTTCGGTCCATAGAATTGAGCATATTTAGTACATCGTTTCTTAATTTTTCAATTCCTTGACCCCTACCTTCTATTACCAACAAGTTGGGAAATCCCATATAGATTTTGATTTGAATCAAATCAATCTTTATGTAAATCTCTACACGTGCAAATCCTCCATAATTCGAGGAGCTCTTTATATGTGTTTGTACATAGTTTTCAATACAAGCACTCATTTTTTATCTTCTCGGAGATCTTTGGAATAATTCCTTTGTTGTGAGAACCAATGGGAACGATCATTTTGGGTTACACCAAGTCTAAAACCAAGTGGATTTATTTTTTGTGCCATACATATCCTCTTTTCCGGGATTGTATTGACATAATCGGATCATTCGATTTGGAGATTTCCTCTGATACAATAGTTATATGAAAAGTGGGTTTCTTTATTGGATAACCACGTCCCTGAGCTCTAGGTTGAACCCTTTTCAAAACAACACCTTCATTCACTTCGACTCTAGCGACAAGTAAATTGGCTTTGTTTGAACCCATATTGTGATTTGCATTCACCGCCGCAGAATGAATTAATTGTGATATGGGATAATAGGACCCATAATGCATTAGTTCCAGTATCATAAGTGCTTCTCCATATGAACGACCATGAATTTGATTAATTACTCTATGTGATTTATGAGTAGACATACGTATATTTCTCACCAAAGCTCGTATCTCTGGACCTAGACTATTATTTCCCATTAACTCCATCCTCCCCAATGAATGAAAAATATCTCTCAATTAACGATGAGATTTCTTATCGTTTCTCGCATGTCACTAAAACAGTAGAGTAGGCACAAATTCCCCCAATTTGTGGTCTACCATACGATCTGTTACATAAATGGGTAAATGTTCTCTCCCATTATGAACAGCAATTGTATGACCAATCATTGCGGGTACAATGACAGAGGCCTATGACCAAGTCACTATTATCTTCTTTTCTTCCTTTATGTTTAGATTTTGAAATTTCGTCAATGAATGATTAGCTACAAAAAGATTTTTTTCAGTGAACGTGCCATGATCAATTACCTTTCTTTCCTTTTTTATGGATATCCAACCATTCTTACTCACGTCGACGAAGGATTGAAGCATCACTGTATCTATTCCTCTTCCGACTTTTCTTTCCAAGCGCACTATAGCCCCAGGGGGTTACGGGTTTTTTCCTACCAATGGAGGTTCTTCCTTCCCCACCTCCATGAGGATGATCTACAGGGTTCATAGCTACTCCTCTTACCTCAGAATCCTTACCTAACCAACGTTTAGCTCCAATTAAGATAAATCACTATTGCTAAAGTATGCTAGTAAATTTTAAATAGGAAGATATCAAACCCAAGATCGATTCGACTCTCAGTTCAACCGAAAATGAGTATTGGGAACTTGAAAAAGATCTTTGTGAAGATCCATTAAAAATAAATAAAACAGAGATTGAGCAACAAAGAGAAAGATCAATTGTTTGGGATCTTTCTTCTATTGAACGAGAACAAAGAAAAATAGAATCAGATTTGTACTTAACGTGTTTATCAGAATATTCTCCAATCTCTTGGGCGAAAGAATTATTTACAGAAGATCAAAGATATATGGAAGATAATTCCTTTCTGAAGGAAAGGAAAAGATTCATTGAGAATTTTACAAAATCAATTCATTCTTTTTTTATATATATATTGCCAATAGATGAACCGTGTATGGGGGGTCCTAGTGCTACTAAGAAGCCCATTGAAAATTTCAACTTATTGAAAAGATTATTGAAAAAGAAACAAGATGTTTTTTTCCAAGATTTAAGGAATTCAAAATCCTATTCATTGATGAATAGGATAGTTGATCTATGGAAGATCCAAACATATTTTGAAATTGAAAATCCTTCCTCGAATTTTTCTATTTCATTAGATCCCGGATGTACCATTCTCAGAAAGCCAAGTTATATGAACCGATCCGACTGTATTTGATCTATAAAGCGGAATTTGACTCTGCCTTGGAATCTATCTTCTGCATTCTGTGATCAAAGCAAAGTACAATACATATTACACAACAATTTTAGATTGAAAACAAAAAAAAATATTCTTAAAATAACAGATCAATTAACTCTATTAATAACTAAGCCTAGTCAGGTTCATTATCAAATTTATTTTGAGATTGATTATAACATGAATCCATTATATGAACTCAACAAGAATGGACCGTTGAGATCGAATCGGATCTTCAACCACAGAGAGAAATTTGATAATAAATCTTTATAGGTCCTCAATTAATATTACTGATAAAGAGGATGAATATTTAGAGAAAATAATCCACAAAGAATTAAGCCAAATAAATTCAAAAAATCATGTGGAGATAGGAGCCCCTCTTAACGATTATAGAACTGAAGCTTTCAATTCGTATGAATCGATTCGGTATAAGATTTCCAGGTATTTGGAAAATGCATTCAGTATATTCTATTTTATTAGCAGGTTCAATCGCAATTTCAAGGATCAAATTCGAACAAATTGGATAGCCAATGAAAGTTTGAATAATGTAATGAAAGATACAATTGACCGGCATTCATCCAGTTGGATAAAAAGTCAGAGAGAATGGTTCAACCATTCTATTATTCGAACGGATAAACATATCAATCGGAATATGAATGTGTACAAATGGTCCACTCAGACCAAATACTTTATGAAATGTTTTAAACATGTTTTCTCTAAACAAAACTATTTTCAAATAGTGTTCGATCCAATTGAATCATGTACTAATACTCATCAAGATTCCATTGGTTGGTCTGTAAGTCCCAACAAAAAAGATTATTCAAAGTTTTCTTCCCTTTTTGAAAGTACTGTGAAGATCTTAAATTCGAAGTTCGATATCATTTCCAAGTTGAATTCTCAGTTTGATATTTTCATTTCGATTTTGGATTTTTGCTTTCATGAGCTAAAAATTCTTAATTATCGATGAATAAATAAGTTGTTGGATCCAATTGGTGCTCTAATCATTCATTTTAAAACATTCAAACCCTTTCTTTTGGATAACCATAATCTTTCACAAAGATCGAAATTATTGATCGATGAAGGAACAATTGCACCATTTGTTCCGAATGAGATATCGATTAATCCATGGATTATGGACTTATTCGATCATGAAAAGAATCACATGGAATCATTCGATAACACTGATTTTTCAACGATATCCAACGATCGAGACAATTGGTTGAATCCCGTAAAACTATCTAATCAGAGCTCATTGAGAGCTTCTTTTCACAGAGAAAATATGCTCTAATTTTTTGATTATTTGCATCATCCTCGGTCAAATTATAGGAAGAGATTACCTTCTTATATGGAAATAATTCATATAAAAAGGAAGAATCTTACATATGGACAATTATTCAATCTTTTGCCCATCCACAACAATATCTCTTCTTTGCCCATTGGTGAAATAGGACCCGTTCACTCGAAGAAAGAGACTATTTTATTCATCAAGTCACAAGTATCTAACATATTATTATCTAAATATTTGAAATGAAAACAAAGTGGGGACCAAACGTTTGTATTAATTTATGACTTGTATAGATCCTTCAATTTACTAACTCGATTGAATCCATTCGTTTGTGATAAGAGATATCTTTCCTCGATCGAAGGGAGTTATACAACGCCTTTAACAAAAGAACAAATAGTAAATTTGGAAAAAAAAATTTGCTAGCCTTTTTTCAATTGATCTGATTCAGAAGAAAACAACCTCGATTAGTACCTTAAAAAGAGTTTCAATTGAAACATGGGTCTTATTCAAACTCAATCTTATCAAGATGATTTACTATCCGAAATCTTTCCCAAAAAGAACCAGGAAATCTTTCAAGATTGTTTTTTAACCGAAAGTTTCAAAAACATAATTAAAAAGAAAGGCATATCCAATTCATCTAAAAAGGAACGGAAGATTCTACCATCACCGCATTTTAATGAACATGTTAAGAAACAGGAGATGTATAGGATCTATCGAATAGATAGTATTTTTTCAAAATGGGATTTGTTAAAAACATATATGCCATGGTTTTTTACTTCTGCATGGTGTAAATATATTGAAAATATTCTTTTAGATACTCTTCCAGAGATATTACTACATGGCAGTAATCAATTTGTATCAATTTTGCGAGATATTAAGCATAATATTATGCTTCAATTGAATATCTTGTGGGAACCTATACAATGGAAATTGAGAACAATTATTTTCAAACTCAATTGGATATTCAGAATGCATATTCTGAATAAGTTTTTGTTTCTAAAGAATCCTTTGAATAATTTTTTATCTTCCTGCGAGAATTGTTTCATAGAAGAAACTAGCGATCAAGAAAAGTCATCAGTTCCATTCATATGGGCACATTTGAGATTACTAAATGATCGATGGTATGAATATTGGATTCTTATCCCTTTATTCATCTTTAGGTATTCTATTCTTCAATATTTTCAAGTAATTTCCTTAACCTTTATCAAATTAAACATAGACTTTGAACTCATCAAGTGTTTAAAGGATTCATCGTACGTGATAGAGTTGCAAAAAATGAATCTCTTGTTCTCCGATATAGGGGACACATCCAGCTCTTCGTCTATGAAGAGGAAGATGAAGAATAGAAAGCTTAATTTTCCCATAACTATAATAAAAGAGTTGAACATATTGTGTTCTAGCATGGATATATCCGAAAAAGAGATAGAATTACTAGTTCAGTTTCTAATGAGAGGAAAAAATATTTCTCAATTTGGATTTAATTTGACTTACAGTCATAATTTCCTCAAGAATGAATTGGGTTCTCAAATCACTGGATAGCCGGGACTTATTCACTTACGATATTTGGCCTACACTTATCAAAAAGATCTAATGAATTACGAATTTGATCAATTTTGTTTAACAGAAAGATGGGTATTCCTTGTTTTTGTGTCAAACCAATCCCACATTTCATGGAAATTATTTCTTACTCCACTTAGGATCATTACTTTCTAAAGGGATTTTACTGATAGGTCCTATGAAAACTGGTCGATCCTATTTGGTCAAAAGTATAGCAGCAAACTCTTATGTTCCTTTAATCAAAATATGTCTGGACAAGTTCGTGTATGGTCCATATTTAAATTACCCTGATACTTGAAGTATTAATATTGATTTTGAAAATTTGGTGACAGGAAAAATGCAACAATTCCATCTTACCTTTGAATTGGCAAAAAGAATGTCTCCTTGCATAATATGGATTCCAAACATTCATGAACTGAATGTAAATGACCTTACTCTCTCTGTACTTGGTTTTGATTTAACTGACTCTTTCCTTGGTTTATTAGTGCACCATCTATTTAGAGATAAAGATTCTCTTAGAAATATTCTTGTTATTGCTCCGACTCATATCCCCCAAAAAGTGGATCCAGCTCTAATAGCTCCAAATCGATTAGATAGATCGAGCAATATTCGAATGTTTGTTATCCCACAATGACAAAGGGGATTTCCTATTCTTTTACGTAGCAAAGGGTTCTACCTAGATCCACTGCCATCATAAGCAGTAGATATAGCACTAGTAGAACCTACAACAACAAATCTAGGAGCATAGGTGGCATAAACTAGGGTTGTAGTACCAATTCTAGTTGTTGATCCTTCCCACCAGCACCAGGCTTTGCCGTTGATCTAGCTTATCCATTACCAGTACCAGTAGTTGTTTCTGTGGTTTATCACTTTTATTAAGCCGTTGATTTAGCTGATTATGTTGCTTATGACTTTTCTCTTTATTCCGTAGAAGAACCAGGTAATCCTGGACCATAAGCAAATCCATAAACTTAGTACCTAGTAGCAAATCCAGATTGAGACCCTGTAATTGCAGTTCACACATTTGCGAGAAAATCAAACCTATTGAGAAGTTCCAATATTGCATTCCCTAAACCACATTGGTTTGTATCTAAATATTAAATAATATCAAACATAGTAGTATAATTGGATTGTATTGATTTTTTTTTACGAAAATTTGGAGGCAACTCGAAAATTATTGAATATTCGGCATAATATAAAAAAGAACTATTTAAATTTTATTGTTTAATTTTTAATTTTTTCCATATTCTTTTCATAATTAGTTTTAGCTTTTAAAAGTTTAAAGCTTTAAAATTTATGACATATATTTTATTTTAATCTTTAACTATTAGATTAAATTTAAATTAGGTTTATTTTGTAATATAAATTTAAGGAACTAGTTATAATATTATATTTTAGTTAGGTTAACATTTTTTGAAATATATTATTAGAAATTTGTTTTATTGTTGTATAATTTATTTTTTGCATTTTAATTATTCAATATTTTTATATTTAAATTTAAAATTCTTGTGTCTCTTGGAGACTATATATAGAAGTTTAATGTTTTCTTTGATTTTTTGTGAAAGGAAATAAAGAAAAATGGCCCATGACGAGTCTTACATGCAAATAATAAATGCTTTATGTATATTTTTAAAAAAATCAACTTTGAAAAATATGCTTTTTTTTAAAACCCATAAGCAACTTACTCCTGTATTTTTTTCATACTAGATTTTTTAATTATATATTTTTTCCATATCAAATCATATTCAAATCTATATTCGTACTCAAATTATACTACTATGATATAAACTAAATAATTATCAATTGATATTATATTTATCGATTAACATTCCATTGACACCATTCTTCGATTGACACAATTCTGTCAATTTCTTGTCGTACCAATGTTGAACAAAATATCATATATATCGCCAACAAAATATCATATATATCGCATTCAATATGAAGAACAAAGGGGGCATATGGATATAAAACGTATGCTAATAGTCCTTGCCAAACTATATCAATCCATTGTGATATCGATCAAATATAAGACCAATTAATGGTTGAATAAATGCAATCAATGTTTATGTGCACACATTGATACACAAGTTTGGGTACTAGTACTGTTCATCTTTTTTATGTCGATTAATATAACAAATATTTTATTCAAAATCAAATTCGATGTTAATAAGAGAAAATTGTTGACTGATGTCACCATTTAAAAACTTCTAGGAAACACATATTTCATTGGATTCAAATGTCTTGATTTAAGAGATTTATATATTTTTTACTATTTTTGAGTTCTAGTATTACTTTTTCTATGTTAATTGATATAGTGGATCTTATTTGAAATCAAAATCAATGTGATTTCTAAAGTATCGTGGATATGCTATTGGAAACATTTATCATAATAGGACTATGATATTCTACGCTATCTTATTATGGAATGTTTTAATTTAGATTGCAGATTTAATGTGTATAATTTAATGTTGAAACAAAATGAAATGAACTTAAGCTAAAATAAAAACAAGAAAATATATAACATTCACAGAATATACACCTTGGGAAAGTCCAATATCAGGAAAGTCGAATTAGAAGAGAGGTCTATGGTTTTTTCTTCCTTTCCCGGTATTTTAATGGAAATGCAAAGAAAGGGGCACTCACTATGGAGTTTTCATGGACTGTGGTATAACAACTACATGTTTTTTTACCTTTTTTTGTTATGATTTAGTTTTTCACTCTCATATATTTTTCTCAACTATGAAACAATATACAATACAACAAAAATGGAACCCCTTCTTTTCTTAAAGGACTAGTATTAACATAGTCTAATAATTGTCTAGGACCTTAGGGTTAATATTTTGCATGACTCATATCCCAATATATTTTAGGGGCTAATTTTTTTATGTTTTCTCCCATACAAAGATTCACCAATTTCCATTTTTTCTAAAATAATTTGCCCAAATTCTATAAAATAAGAGTATTTTACTCTAAAATTTGCCAATATTTTCTAGAAACTATATCAAATCCTTAAAAAATTGAATATTTTTACAAAAATATTGTCAAACATATTATGGTTGGAATTTAAGAATTAATAATATTCACCAAGGTTTCAAAAATTTAAGACAAGTATGGATCCTTAAAAATTTCCTTATTTTGGACCCTTTAGAATGTTCTTGAAATTCCATATGTGACTAGCTTCACATGTCTAAGTAATTGAAGCAAACATGACATCCTCTCAATACCATGTTGTCAACATGAAAGGTTAACTTGTGGAGGCATAATGTTTGCATATTAACTCCAATTGAGGTGATTATTGAGCCGTTGGAAAGCTCTCAATGTGTAGAACAAAGTCAAGAGGATAATTACTGCGCTTGTAAATTTTGATCCCCAAAATAGACTTTAAGGCCTCAATGAGATCTATAAGATTTGGACCCCAAATCATCAAAGTGGTACCGAACCATATAATGGGCCTTGTAAGTCAATACCTCCTATTTTTCCACCCATAAATTACCAAAATATAAGAAAAATAACATAATGTTCCATTTTGGATCATACCTTCCCATCTACAGAGGCTTTTGGTTCTTAAATGTTATGGACCTTAACAACATAATAGGAAATTTAGAGAAAAAATGATAGAATATAGAAAGACTTTAGAATGAAAATGACAGGATTACCATAGCAATATAAAATTGTAGATAAAAAAATACCCCAACAACAATACCTTTATTGATGAAGGTGTAACGGGGTTTTCATCCCTGCTACGTGCAAAAGCACCAGCCTTACGTCAATGGGACAGTAAGGTAGAGTTCATGGAAAAAAGATAAAACAATAAAAGAGATTAGTAAAACGAAATAAATAAACATATACGACTAAACTAAATAAAAGCAAATACATGAAAGTTATACCTTCTTTCTTATGAAAATGGGCCACCGTGCCCGTTTCGGAAATGGTCTGTTTCTCCATAGGCTGGTTCTCCAGGTGGGTTCAAAAAATATCTTGATGTACTAAGTGGGAATGGTAGGGAAACTGATGATGGAAAAAATGGGGTGTGAATACTTTGAGAGCAAAAGGTGTCTCACCGTACTCACTAAATAAAATAATAGGAAAAAAGGTGTAAGAATATTTTGATAGAGACCTTCACATTGTTTTTATAATATGTTTTTAGGTTTTTTTGACCTTTTCTCTCTTTTAGGGTTTTAAGCCCTATTTAGGGTTTTTAGGCCCTTTTGTGGGTTTTTTGGCCCTTTTTGGGAGAGAATGAGGGTAAACCATAGCCGTGAAGGTCAAAAGTAAGGGAAATATGGTAGGAAAATGATGTATGTATGTGGTTTAGACCAAGCGGAGCTAGGTGAGAATTTTTTGTGTTAATAGATTGCCCCCTGATGTATGAGGGAAGGAGCTCATTGTATGACCGACATACATCATAGGATCATGGGAATAATGGAGAGATTGGAGAGACCTATGGAGAAGTGGTGCTTCCTCATTCGAACCATGGTGGATTTTGTTTTTTATTAATGGTTCCCAACAATGGGTGATCTAAAGAACTGATGTAAAGGAACCATGGCATTCTCATGGAATGCTGATCTGAAGAATTGATATATAGGAACCATGGAATTCTCATGGAATGCAATATCTTCACAATTGATGCTCTACTGAATCTATAAGTGTACATAAATGAAGGGATTTTGTGACGAAGAGTCAAAATCTCTATGGTACCATATGCCACATCAATTACTAGAGATACATGGAAGCATTGTACTGGGGGCTTCTGAACACTGTTTCCAACGCAACCCTAAAATCACAAGGAACATGAACCTTTCTGGGTCCCATAATAGACTCACCAATGTGCTAGAATTAGGTGACAACCAGGGTCTTCTTTTGAATAATAAACAAACCAATATCATGTACAAATCTCCACAGTGCGATGATGTAGCTAAATTCAAGCACGTGAGACACAACCACCCTGATAAGAACTAATGAATCCTCTCAAGTGGTCCAAGGAACTCATCAATAAGGTGAATAAAACCAGGATACAAATACCGCTGGGTCTATCCTCTGGAATAGATGTGTTGATGTCGACAGAGGGAGACCTACAACTAATCAAGGAAATAATGTTTCCTTGACAAGAAGCACAAGGGGGATAACCAAAGATGTGGGATAATCTAGGATATCCTTGCAGCAAATGAAACTAACTCATGGGAGAGGGATCATAACTGTAATACCGGGAAGATAAATGTAATGGGAAATATTGAGGAAGGTAACTGGAACATGAATACTCAGGGGATCCAAGGAAGACTCATCATAGAATACTATGAACAAAGACAACCCAATGGAGGAAAGACGCCAAACTATAATATATGGGGTGGCACCGAAAGAGACCGTTATGACACAATCCCATGGATTTTTAACGAGCCCGAGAAAGTAAATGCTTGATGGTGTTTTCATTTTTAGAGAGTCTGAAAATGGGAAGAAGACTCTAGTTTGGTCTCTTTTTCGTATGTAATCTCCTGAGTCCGAAAAGGGATAAAAATGTGTGCAGGAGATCTCTCCCAACCTTTGGGAAGGAAGACTTCTTTACCATTGGTATTCCAATCAGGTCGAAAAAGGTTAAACCTATACCTACTAGATGGTCATTCAAATACTTTTACAAGCATGAACGAAACCAAGTCTGCTCGACAATCCTTTTTTGATGAGAAGGCCAGAAAAGAGCTTAAATACAACCCATGATGAGCTTTTTCATAAAGCTTGGTCCCAATGCCTGAGAAATCATAAAAGGATGCAAAGGGAAACGTTCCTGGCCTGAGTGCGCCAAGGTGGTCCTTTTCTTATGATAGTCTACATAGTTTGAAAAAGGAGAGAAACGAAGCTACATAGATGCCCTTTCAAATACTTTAACAAGCATGAAAGGAAGCAAGTGTGCTCGACAGTATTTTCATTCTTTTAAGAGTCAGAAAAGAGCTTAACATAGACTCTATAATGGTCAATCAAGAAAGGGTGTTTGCTGGAATATTTCACCTCCTGCAGACAACAAGGTGTTCCACTGGTCTGAATGGTTCAGATCCAGAACAAATAGAGGACAGAGGTTGAAGACTCTCCCTAGACGCTGTAGATATCTAGAATACAAGGCTTTCATAGTCCACCTGTGTACCTGCAATCAAGCTCAACACGAAATAGATCAAAGCAACTAGAATATGATCTACTAATCTACGCTAGTGATTAAGGAATCTAGCAACATATATGTGAAATCACAACAACAACAACATATGTGGGACATAAATCAACTTGCATTAATGAAATATGAAGAAGTTTACAACCAAGCCTTAGTGTTGACATGCATCTCCATGAAACCAAATTCTCATCACCAAAAGCTCCGACTCTAGCTCTCTATGCTCTCTCCAAATGATCTTGGGCCAAGGATCAATCCAGCAGCATAACAATACCTTCAATGTTCTCCCCCTCAACCATGGCCAAAAGATTGTATTTATAAGGCTAGATGGATAGGGTAGGTTAAGAGATTTGTGGGTGAGGTGGCCTCCAAGATCCTAGGATGGGGGATCTCGAGCTCAACTGACCCACTACAGTAGGGATAAGGGATATCTTGAGGCTTATCATCTAGAAGCCTCGAGAAGCTTCTCTTTTTCCCTTTTTACCCAGGGTACCACGTTTTTCCTTCAGTGACAGAGCGGTTTTGGTAATAACCTCTTATGGACTAAGGGCCATAAGTGGTGGCACCGCTTATGGGAAACAGAGTATGGGTGATGAAAACAAGGGTACCACTCCTGGATAAAGGGGTATGCATGGTGCTGGGAATTTTCATGTAAGATTGATGAAAAACCATTTAGTTTCCACTCCAGAAGTTGGAATTCAAGGCAAGTAGGTATGTCAAATGTCTTATCACATGATGGTGATAGAATTTTGGTATAACAGGATGCCCCCCCAAAGCATGAGTCTTATAGGGATACGATAAATGAGATCTTTGAGAACAAGTCGTTGCCAATAGATGAAAAATTCGGCTCCATCGGAGCATGTTGTCAAGTAGGCATCTATAGTACATCAGTATGTTGAATCATAGACACAAGTAACCAAACTCATAGTTGCAGACTGATACAAGGTAGATCTATGAGTGGAATAAATAGGCATGGCTACTAGAATATAGCGTAGATCCATGTGATAGAGGACTCAAACTTGGACATAGCTACCAGACATACAACATAGATCTATGCCATACAGATGCAAATTTGAGCATAGACACGACCATACAAATGTGGATCCATGCTAGATATACAAAATTCCATCGCAACCTGGGGAAAAGCAATGAGCGCTTTAAACAAATGCCCAGTGTCTTCGTCTCATCCTCCACAAAGTACGATTCTATCCATGTGATTACAATGATTTGAAGTTGAACATGGTAGAAACCACTTGATTACCGGCCAATGATGTGAACCATTAACAAGTGCGAGGGAGATCACCATTAATGTCAATGATTCCCAAGGTACTCTAGTACAATCTAGTGAGTGTGAATAGATGTCCTGACGTCGAACACCCAGTCGATTCTATCGATCAAAGGTCAATGATGTGAACCTATGTCAAGAGTGAGAGAATCTGTCATTAAGGCATACAGATCTCAAGGTACTAAACATTGTTTCTAAGATTATTTCCTGGATGATGAGTTGATGTCGACGGGGATAGTCTCGTTGAAGGAGGGCCATGATGAGTCCCACATCGACGACACAAAACTTGGAACATAGTTCTAGAATGATGAAAATTTACTAACCATATGACTGACTCAAAGATACTGACACAAAGACTGTGTAGACTGCAGAGGTAAGACTTCTTCAAATCCCCTTTGAACATCGAGCGGCATGACAAAAATACTTGGCAGCATGACTAGACAGGACAGATGCACAATGCGATAGTGGACAATGCATTCTTTTGAAAGAATCAAAGGATTGACATGACTCATGAAAGTGGATCGTCATGGAGATCAGTTGAATACCCAATTGACTGACATGATTATGTAGACAAGTGCCATGTTCAAAGGTAACGACAAACAACTGCCATTATTTGCAAGATGATTCCCTTCCCATTTCCCCCATCATGATTGATGAGTGCCTCTTTTCGGTTTTACGAGTTCAAAGAGGGTAACAAACACTCGATATAGCTTGTCGGAAGACAAGTCCAGACTCATATGTTTTACGAACCTAAGAGAGGAGGGGTTCGATCCCAAAACGGGTCTCTCAATGTTTAATTTAATGAGTCCACTGAAAGAAAACTCGGTATCGTTCATGTTTAGAGAGTCTGAACGAATACAGAAGAAGACTCCAAAGGGGCACTTTTTTGTGTGATTTAGTCTCTAAGGCCCGAAAAAGTGTAAAATCATACCTTAGAGAACTCTTCCAGTCATGATTGGCTGGAGTGTTCCTTTTTCGTAAATAGTCCTATCCGAACCAAAAAAGAGATAACTTACCATTGGAAGGACGACTCTTCAAATACTTTAATGAGCGTGAAGAAGACAAGATCGCTCGACGATCTTTTCGTATTTAGGGAGCCTGAAAAAGGTTTAAAGAGAACTCCATTAACCTTTTTCATGTTTGAATCCAGAGCACGAAAAAGTAATAAACTAAGCTCAAACCACTTTTCATGTTTTAACCAGAGCACGAAAAAGTAATAAACTAAGCTCAAACCACTTTTCATGTTTTAACCAGAGCACGAAAAATGAAAAGTAAGCTCAACACCATCTTACTGTTTTTCACAATCTCAAAGATCAGTTGAAAGAATGCTCAAGGATTGGTTTCATTTTTACGCAAGCTTGAGACCAATGGGTAAACTATGCTTAAGGAGTGGTTTTATTTTTTAACGAGCTTGAAACCAAAGTAAACGATGCTCTAAAACCTGCCCCTACCGAACATGATATCCATAGGTTGGTAGGTTTCCCCCATTACCTAAAAGCTAGCGGATTAGCTCCATTATGATGTCCATAGACTAGAGCCATGCCTCACATTTTACCTATGATGGGAAGAAGCTAACTATAAGAAGGGGAAGGAACCACAAGAACATGCGGCACATTCAGGGCAGTCTGATTACTAGGAGTAATGCGATGGTCAGGTGTAACAAAGGAAAGCTGATCAATGGTCACAATATTCGCATCATGGGGAAAATGCATAACTCTAAAGAGTGTGGACACAATAGCCTTCATGGCATAAACATAATCACGTCCAAGGAGCAGATTGAAATCTAAAGGACCTTGGACCACCATAACATCAATACAGACAGTTTTCCCTCCTAGTGTAATAGGAAAGAAAGGAAGGGTCCCTAAAGGTGCAGTAGGTCTATGATTAAAAGACAGTATCTGATCGGTGGTTGGCACAAGCTGAGGTGAACTCAAAGCTTTCCAAGCATTTGAGGATAGAATACTAACAGAAGCCCCTTCATCAACAATAGTGCGAAGTATCCGCCTAGCAGTAACATTCACAACTATCTGGAAAGGAACACTCAAATGAAGATGAGACTCTGTTAGGTTACTCCAGTCAAAGGAAATAACCTCACTACTCGGAGAGGGTTCTGTCGAAACAGAAAAAATTTCCTCTTGTCGAGAACAATCAGAACAAAGCATAAAAAATTCAACAGGTTTTGGTTCATTCTCTACTAGAAGAGAAGAACAAGATGAAGATTTGGTCAAAGAGACTACTTCAGTCTTAACACTCTTTGATAAAAGAGTGGGATCGAGTGGAAATGACACTGACTCAACCACTTTAACTTCACTCTCCAAAGGAAGAGTGGGATCAACCACAGATAAATCCGAATCGACCACTTGGTCAACCAGTGAGGAATTGAGGGATAAATTACTATCACTTGTTGGAATCACCTATTGATGATTAGTAATGTTTTCCAGCCAATGCGAAGCTTCATCCATGCTTGGAAAAAGAAAAGTACGATGCATAGTCTTGCATATCAAATAAGGATACAAGACTTTACCCTTACGACCTTTTACCAATGGGTCACTGGTTGAGGGAGTATGATGGTCAAAGGTTGATGACACAAACGGTTTGGACCTTTTAGACCACTCTTCTTGTAGACGGGAGAGACGAGGACACTCCTTAAGAAGGTGGTCCCCCTTTCAAAGCTTACAAGGGAACTTGGGTTTTTGGGGTGTTCTCTTAGAATGAGCACCATTAAGGGCAGATAGTTGCTACTTTTTCTCTTTATTATCCTTCTTCTAGTTAGCTTCTTCCCATCATAGGTAAAATGGGGGGCATGGATCTAGTCTATGGACATCATAATGGAGCTAATCTGCTAGCTTTTAGGTAATGGGGGAAACCTACCAACCTATGGCTATCATGTTCGGTAGGGGTAGGTTTTAGAGCATAGTTTACTTTTGGTTTCAAGCTCGTTAAAAAATAAAACCACTCCTTAAGCATAGTTTACCCATTGGTCTCGAGCTTGCATAAAAATAAAACCAATCCTTCAGCATTATTTCAACTGATCTTTGAGCTCGTTAAAAACAGTAAAATGGTGTTGAGCTTACTTTTCATTTTTCGTGCTCTAGTTAAAACATGAAAAGTGGTTTGATCTTAGTTTATTACTTTTTCGTGATCTGGATTCAAACATGAAAAAGGTTAATGGAGTTCTCTTTAAACCCTTTTCAGGCTCCCTAAATATGAAAAGATCGTCTAGCGATCTTGTCTTCTTCACGCTCGTTAAAGTATTTGAAGAGTCGTCCTTCCGACGATAGGATATCTCTTTTTCGGTTCAGATAGGACTATTTACAAAAAAGGAACACTCCAACCAATCATGACTGGAAGAGTTCTCTAAGGTATGATTTTACACTTTTTCGGGCCTTAGAGACTAAATCACATGAAAAAGGGCCCCTTTGGAGTCTTCTTCCGTATTCGTTCAGACTCTCTAAACATGAACGATACCGAGTCTTCTTTCAGTGGACTCATTAAATTAAACATTGAGAGACCCATTTTGGGATCGAACCCCTCCTCTCTTAGGTTCGTAAAACATATGAGTCTGGACTTGTCTTCCGACAAGCTATATCGAGTGTTTGTTACCCTCTTTGAACTCGTAAAACCAAAAAGAGGCACTCATCAATCATGATGGGGGAAATGGGAAGGAAATCATCTTGCAAATAATGGCAGTTGTTTGTCGTTACCTTTGAACATGGCACTTGTCTGCATAATCATGTCATTCAATTGGGTATTCAGCTGATCTCCATGACGATCCA
Organism: Pseudotsuga menziesii; assembly: GCA_001517045.1. NCBI lineage: Eukaryota > Viridiplantae > Streptophyta > Pinopsida > Pinales > Pinaceae > Pseudotsuga > Pseudotsuga menziesii. The sequence continues at coordinate 242,609 of LPNX011080158.1, forward strand.
CTTTCATGAGTCATGTCAATCCTTTGATTCTTTCAAAAGAATGCATTGTCCACTATCGCATTGTGTATCTGTCCTATCTAGTCATGCTGCCAAGTATTTTTGTCGTGTCGCTCAATGTTCAAAGGGGATTTGAAGAAGTCTTACCTCTATAGTCTACACAGTCTTTGTGTCAGTATCTTTGAGTCAGTCATATGGTTACTACATTTGCATCATTCCAGAACTATGTTCCGAGTTTCATGTCGTCGATGTGGGACTCATCATGGCCCTCCTTTGACGCGACTATCCCCGTCAACATCAGCTCATCATCCGGGAAATAGTATTAGAAACAATGTTTAGTACCTTGAGATCTGTATGCCTTAATGATAGATTCTCTCGCTCTCAACATAGGCTCACATCATTGACCTTTGATCGATAGAATCGACTGGGTGTTCGATGTCAAGACATATATTAACACTCAGTAGATTGTACTAGAGTACCTTGGGAATCATTGACATTAATGGTGATCTCCCTCGCACTTGTTAATGGTTCACATCATTGGCCGGTAATCAAGTGGTTTCTACCATGTTTGAATTCAAATCATTGTAATCACATGGATAGAATCGTACTTTGTGGAGGATGAGATGAAGACCCTGGGCATTTGTTTAAAGCGCTCATTGATTTTCCTCAGCAGAGTCGCTAGATTTGTTAGCTGGAATATTTCACCTCATGCGGACAGCAAGGTGTTCCACTGCTCTGAATGGTTCAGATCCAGAACAAATAGAGGACAGAGGTTGAAGACTCTCCCTAGATGCTGTAGATATCTGGAATACAAGGCTTTGCTAGTCCACCTATGTACCTGCAATCAAGCTCAACACGAAACAGATCAAAGCAACCAGAATATGATCTACTAATCTATGCTAGTGACTAAGGAATCTAGCAACATATATGCGAAATCACAACAACAACAACATATGTGGGACAGAAATCAACTTGCATTAATGAAATATGAAGAAGTTTACAACCAAGCCTTAGTGTTGACATGCATCTCCATGAAACCAAATTCTCATCCCCAAAAGCTCTGAATCTAGCTCTCTATGCTCTCTCCAAATGATCTTGGGCCAAGGATCAATCCAACAGCATAACAATACCTTCAATGTTCTCCCCCTCAACCATGGCCAAAAGCTTGTATTTATAAGGCTAGATGGATAGGGTAGGTTGAGATATTTGTGGGTGGGGTGGCCTCCAAGATCCTACGATGGGGGATCTCGAGCTCAACTAACCCACTACAGTAGGGATAAGGGATATCTTGAGGCTTATCATATAGAAGCCTCGAGAAGCTTCTCTTTTTCCCTTTTTACCCAGGGTACCGCATTTTTCCTTCAGTGACAGAGTGGTTATGGTAATAACCGCTTATGGACTAAGGGCCATAAGTGGTGGCACCGCTTATGGGAAACAAATTATGGGAGGTGCAAACAAGGGTACCTCTCCTGGATAAAGGGGTATGCACGGTGCTGGGAATTTTCATGTAAGATTGATGAAAAACCATCTAGTCACCCACTCTAGAAGCTGGGATTCAGGGCAAGTAGGTATGTCAAATGTCTTATCACATGATGGTGACAGAATTTTGGTATAACAAAGGGGGAAGTGTTCAATATATGAAGAGAGGTTATGTTGTGGATATGGATGATGGGCATAAATTCAGAACACTGGTGGGCCCCTCTTGCAGGATGATGGACGGTGGTAAAACATGGCCAACTATGCAGTATGGATGGAGTGAGTGGCTCGTGAACATGCCAATACGTACGAGGGGGATTCGCGTGATGGCACACAAACCGAGGTGACTTCAAGGAATTGGCCTGGAAAATCATAGTTAGATCACGAGAAAAGGGTCTCATCATAAGACAAAGGATGGAAAACCAAACTCGGTGGTGTGAACGGTGTCTCAAATAGACTCCGGATGACCGTGTGGCATACGAAAGAAAAATAGACGCAATGGAGGCCTATAAACAAGGGGGGACCACATGCCATGTGTCATTGTTACTGTTCAATGCCAAGTTGGAGTGGAGGAACCCAAATCTCTTTTGCTGATTTCTTTCATTTCGACCGGTGGTTTTCAGATTCATGACTTGCAGGTAAGAGTACTCGCCAAACCCGTCCTTTTTATTGGTTTACATTTGTTATTTTCTCAATCTGGGGGCTTCTGTAGAGTTGGAAGGGTTCGCAGGGCTGGGTCACACTTTTCAAGGGAAAATACTTGACCTGAGTCGCTCTTATGGGCCAGACAGGCACGACCTAGTTTCATTTGTCGAAGAGACAGGTGTAACCTGGGTCACATCTGTTCAACAAAAAAGAGCGACTGAGTCACATTTGTTTAGTAGTTAAGCGCGACTTAGGTCGCACTTAATGCCTGAATAAGTGTGACTTCATCCTGGGATGAGGTTTTTTGTGGGACACTAAGCCTGACAGTGATTTTTTGTATATGCAGGATGCCGAGAGCGGGATATTGGTACCTTACGAGGGTGGGCATTAAGATATGGGGCGGTGATGGATATGCTTTCCCAGAGTGGACTATTGAAGTACTTCTGGTTTCCACTAATGCGTACTGCGAGAATGATACTAGAGACACTGGTGAGTTTCTGGGATGCAGATGTGGAATGCTTCATCATCTAGAGGGAGCGAATAGAGATCATGTTCCTTGATGTTTACTTTCTGACTGGTCTCCCAATGCTGGGTGTGATCGACGACACTACGTCGAATCTCTCAGATGGTGTGTTGCTAGATGATCTTTGTGAGAGGAATTTCTATGCCTTGGCTACGACGCATGGTTCGTACATACTGGTGTGCAAAATTGAGAGCCTGGAGACTCGGTCTGTGGAAGCGATGGTGCTGTGGATATTGGGGTCATCTGGACCGCAAAATATCTTAGGGGGGTAGCTCTATATTGTGGAGCGTGTTTTAGGGGGAACCTACTATGGGTGGGCCCAGATGTATTTGAATGTGTTTCGGCGTTCATTGAACCATGCTAGTACTGTGGGAGGGGACTTCTGTTTCCCCTCATTTTTGTGCTTGTTCTTCTTTGAGCGACTCTCGACCTTATGACCGCACTTAGTAGTTTGGGAGGGAGGGCCTCGCGAACCTCATATGAGGAGGTGGAGCGAGATGATGATCCATGAGGGAGGCGGCCTAGTGGGAAAATTCTTTACTCGAGAGTTGTTAGCACAGTGGAGGAAGATACCGGTCCTCATAGATGACTAATCGTATGTAGGGATGGACTACATGGGAGATGTTGAGATGCCTCAAACTCCAGGACAGGCCTGGGGACCTGATGGTACGTATACATGATGTTTTATGTGGTTACATTCATATATATTATACTAGCTTAGTGGTAGCCAGTTTATGTGTATGACAGATACTGATGATGTACTATGTGTATGTACATATGTCGGCCCACGCCTACCTGCAGGTTACAAGCGACAGAGGGGAAGAGTGGAGGGGATCGATCCACCCACTCACGAGTGTCGAAGTACCTTGAACTCACTTCGTCGTGACATAGAGAATTTGCTGGATGGGGTTACTGATGATGGTTGGTAGTACCTAGATGACGATTCGATCATTGCCTATAACCGCCCTCCTCCAAAGTGGATCCCCTTGATGAAGAGGATCGCAGTCGCTGCCTAGTATGCCTGAGTAGTGACACAGGGTGACGCGTCGATCGATAATGAGGAGTACTCTAGTGAGGAGGACACAGAGGAGGATTCAGACTCTGAGTACTAGGAGGAGGCCTCTGATTCTGACTAGCATGTAGTGGTGTTGCCCCTAGTGTAGTGGTGTACTAGTATTTTTTGTATGATATAAATGCTCAGCCGAGAAAGCTTATGGATCTTCTCATTTTGTACTAAACACTATGACATGATATATATATTTATGCACGTGGATGCACTTTTTTATGGTTTTTTATATGAGTCTTTTGATGATGAGAATGCCTAAGTGATGTATATGACATATGTATGCATGATGCATTTTTATTATCTATATGTGATGATGAATGTGCCATTCTAGAATGTCATTAGCCATTTGGTCTGATACACTATTGAGATTTCTGGGAACATGTATGAATGCGATGGATTCAAAATTTCTAACCAAATGTCAAGTGAAAAGGAAATATCTAAAGAGGAAAGGATTGCGTACCCGGTAGCAGTTATTCAACTAGGAGACAAGTAGCTAGGAGTCTAAGAATACATCAAGGTGACGAATACCCACCTAGAGGGTAGCAACCAAGAGACCAATGAAATCGTCGTACTCATCTTAGTTGTTAGTAGCAATGTCAACACACATTCTGTCGATATGGATCAACTCATGTGACGGGGAATAAATAACCCACACAGATGAGGAAATATTAGTAGACCATCTACTTGCTCTGTTGGCAAATCCAATGTAGGGATGCGAGGTAGGATTCATCTGGAGAAACAAAGGAAACCAATTGTAAGACTCGTGTTAAGAATGGTTTAAAAAAAAAGAAAAATTATAATACAAGTGACTCATGGTAGTGACATCAGGCATAAAACCTCTTGAGGCAGAGCCCGTTGCAGGGATTCTTCAAGAGGTGGCCATCGAAGTCAGCAAGAATATATTATCCCTTATCGAGGCAGCAATGGATGACATATGGGACGTACCACATGGATTCAAACTTCCCTTTTCCAAACTTATCATTGGCTTGGTTGTAAAGGAGGACCATATCGCCTTCATTAAAGGTGTGAGGGTGGACATGGGAGTTAAAATGTGACTTCGACCAATTTTTAGATGCTTCAATTGCTTGGAGGGAAGCACAACGATCCTCATTGGTTTGTTCAAGCAAAATAAGGTGTTCTTATAATGACGATGTATCAGGGAGGAGCTCTACAGCAAGGCATAGTGATGGAATCTGGAACTCGAAGTACCGACTCGACACCGTGGACTATGTGTGAAGGGGTAAAGCCGGTGGCAGCTTTTGTTGACGTCCGGTAGTCCTAGAGGACTAAGAAGAGCATATGGTGCCAGTTGGTTTTATGGTTTCCCATTATCCACTAGAGCATGGTTTTGATGATCTTGTTGACAAATTCAACTTGTCCATTTCCTTAAGGGTAGTAAGCGGAGGAGTACTAGTGTTAAAAATTCAACCTGGTTGAAAGCTCGGTCCAAATTACGTCTTCAAAGTGACGACCATGTTATGAGACTATTTGCTGGGAAACATTGAAACATGTGATAACATGATTGAAAAAGAAACATGCTGCTATGTCAACCTTACAATTGAATGTAGGCATGGCCTCGACCCATTTAGTGAAATAATCGACGACCACGATGATGTAGTTATGGCCACCGACTGACATAGGATTACATGTCATGAAGTTTATTTCCCACTTACAGAAGGGACCGACTGTGACCATAGGATGTAATGACACGGGGGGAGTCCTTTATTTTGGAGAAAAGTGTTGACAACTGTGGCAGTGTTTGAATGATTAGATGCAATCGGAAAAAATGGTAGGCCAAAAATAACCGACACAGAGAATATTTTCGGCAGTAGCCAAACCAGAGAGGTGGCCACTACAGGCTCCACTACGATAGTCATTAAGGAATCTTCCAGCCTCATCATGGGTGAGGAAGTGACGTAATATGGTATCAATGCCTTGACAGTATAGGAAATCCCTAATGAGGAGATAGCGAGCATATTGGTGTCAGATGCATCGTCTATCTTCGTGGCTTAGGTGGGACCCAAATTTATAGGTGCGTAGATATAGGAGGATGCCCTCATACCATGGGTATTCTGTGGCAATGAAAAATAAGAATTCGCCAGGAAGGTTGATCGTGATCGGTGGTGACGTAGACAACAGAAGAAGGTTTTTCATTAATGTATCCAATGCCAAATATTCGGTGCTATTAGGGGCAACAAATTCCAAGTCAAACTCTTGAAGAATGACAATCCACTTGGTAGTGCTACCTTGTAGAAGGCGGCGACTCAATAGGTACCTCATAGGGCTGGAACCGGCCACGACTCTAGTGTTGTTAAAAAGGATGTAATAGCCTAACTTTTGAACATAAAATACGACGGTGAGGGCCATATTCTATTCATGTGAATAACATGAAGGGGGACTGGACAAATTCTGACTGAAATAATAGATCACATGATCTTGACGAGCATCGTCTTCTTGGACTAAAACTCCATGGATGGAATTTTTGGATGTTGATACATAGAGAATGAAATCCTTGGTGAAGTTGGGTGAAGACAACAATGGGGCGAAGGCCAGAGCTTGTTTTAATGCGCCAAAAGTGTCTTGTGCATGCTTATACCAAACAAATAGAATGTTGGTATGGAGCAGTCGTAAGAAACCATGAACTTTTGTCGCATAATCCCGAATGAAATGGTGAAGGAAATTTGCCTTGCCTTGGACACTCTGTAGTTGGCGCAAAGTATGTGGTGAGGGAAGATTCAGAATGGCTTGAACCTTGAGAGGGTCGACCATAATCCCTTTGTGAGAGATGATAAACCCAAGTATACTACCAGCTGGGACACAAAACACACACTTGAGAGGGTTCAAGCAAATGTTGTATTTGCAACATCGTAAGAAGACTTGTCGTAAGTCATCTAGATGCTGTGAATGCTTCCATGAGCGAGTCGTGAGGTCATCCAAGTAGACCAATATGATATGGATAAGGTCATGGAAGTAGAACGTCATTTCTCATTGAAAAGTGGCTCGAATATTTTTAAGGACAAATGGCATGACTTGATATGCAAACGTGCCCCAGGGGGTTGTGAAAGCAGTCATTGTACCAGCACAGGCGTCAATGATTTGTTCAATGAATGGAGTGGGGAAGTTGTCTTTGAGACATGCCGAATTCAAGTCGCAAAAATCAATACAGACGCATATGGTACCTTGTTTTTTATTAATGGGAACAAGATTAGAAACCCAAGTGGTATACACGATGGGGTATATGAAACCTACCGTACGCAGTTTCTTGATCTCGACTTTGATCACATAATCCTTTGACGGGTGAATGGGTATTTGTTTTTGGGAAATAGGTGACACATCAGGCCATGTGTCGATATGATGTTCAACGATAGATGGATCCAACCTAGGCATCTGGGTATAGGACCAAGCAAAAATATCACAGAATTCTTGAAAAAGTTCTTTGTAGGAAGCGAGTTCTTCAGGGGAGCACAATGCTCTGAGTGTGATGTCTTCAACTACGTCAAGGTTGGTTGATATGTTAACCTTGATGGTGGGTGAAATATTAGCCATGTTTCCCTCTTCAAAGGGATCAGTTTCCAGAATGGAGTTCTTGAACCAGTCAACCTTACCATGGATGAAGTCTTTGGCTTTGACTGTGTATTGATCCGATAATGACAGAGGTTCCTCGGGAATAAAAAATGAGCGATGGTGCATATCATCCCAAGGGTATTCAGGAGCTGAAAGAGCTTCAAGGACCTCCTCGTCATTGCTAAAATAATGATCAGATAGATCAGAAGGATAGTCTAGGTCTAAGGAGACGAAAGGGTTGGCAGGAATGGAGATCATGTATATGGTGGTGGTGTTCAAGGAGGAATTCAGAGGGTGAATTTCCTTGATGACGGTGATTTCAGACTCATGAGAGTTTTTTTGAAGGTTGTGAAGGACTGAGCGATACTCGGACAAGTCTGGGAAATGGTGAGAATAGTGGCCATACAAGCTGCAAATTGCACAAGGATGGTTGGTGCTCAATGACTTGTTCTTGATTGTTGGTAGATTTGGGATGATGACTACTGGAGTACCATTGGTTGTATCCATAGTGTCTATGTGTGTGTGAATGATAAGTATCGCTGGAAAATTTTGTGTTGCATGACATTGGACATCGCACAAAGTGCAAGGTGGAGTTGGACGAGGCTCAACTGTTACTTTGGTGGCCTTACCTCCAACCTTCTTTGGGAGAGGAGGGGCAATTTTGGCTACATAAAGCATGTTCAATGGGCCAAGAGGAGGGCATGAATCCATCGCAATAGGTTGGATGGGATTCAACACAACCTGGGGAATCAGAGGTAGGGTAGGTGGTTCAAGGTAGCATACGGGAATTCCCAATGTAAAATTAGGTAAATTAAGAGTAGCCATGACATGATTTATCATGATGCCAGATGGTGGAAACAGGAATGGAATCATGTGGATCAAGAACGAACCCCAATAATTCCTAGGTGACTATGGTTGGGGTTGTGACTGATGTTATGATGTGGTCGGGATGGTACTAGATGTGATAGTACAAAAATTCATTGTGTCAGTCGACGCAGGGGGAGGTGACAAAGATGGGAAGGTGTCCGCCATAGGAGGCGTTGGAAAATAATTCCTAGATAGGGAAGGGATGGACACACTGTGAATGGCAGTATCAATGGTAGGAATGACGTGTTCCAGTGTGGTCGGCCCCTATGGATCGTAGTAAGGCAACTGGTCGATGGTCACAATCTTTCGATCATGAGGAAACATCAGGAGTCGAAAGACAGTGGAGGCCACGACTCTCATGGCATACATGTAGCTACATCCCAGAAGGAGGTTAAAATCAAGTTGGGTGTTAATAACCTCGATGCCAATCAAAACCGTTTTATCGGCTAATGAAACATGAACATTTAGAAGAATTCCCTGGGACTTTGTAGAGCGTCCATCGCAGGCGTGGAGGACAGTAGTGGAAGGTTGAAGGGTGGGGGACCCGATTTTCTACCAGAAAAATGTCAACATAACATAGGTGGATTCCCGTTCATGAATGATGCATCAATGTACGACCAAATTCCGAATTGAGACCTAAATTCGGAAGGTGACAGTGGACGACGTCCTAGTTTTTCCTTGATTCACATCAACATTGATCAACCTGGAATCATAGGGATCAACGACACCTAGTGTGGATAACAATGATTTACGCTGTGATGGGCATGTTTTGAGCACTTCTAGAGAAGACAAGGCTATAAGTGATTTGGACAAGTCATCAACAATGCTATAATTTAGGGCAGCTCGAGTAGTCGTGTTGTTGGTGATACGTCGTATAGGAAACCATGGGACTCTAGACACCCCATCAGTGGGGGGTATAGTTATGTGGAGGGGCATACTAGAAGTGTTTGAGATAGATGTCACTGATGGGTCGGTGATTTCTGTGGTGGAGCCATACTCGTTACATCGAGTCTGGAGGTTGACATTGGATGACACCTTCATGAGGTAATGGACTCCTGTCTCTACAGGTGGAGCCGCGACGGGAGAAGGTGGGGCCAAGGGTTGGGTTGCAACCATTCCTTGGTGTGGTAAATAGTTTTGTGGGACCATAGGCAGAGGACTTGGTGGTGATGGGTTGGGCTGAACTTGGGCCGCTGTATTGGCATCCTGATGAGCGCCATTTTGAAGAAGCTGTCAGACCTTAGCCATGTGAGGGCATAGATGTGTGTAATGACTGTAGGTGTTTCATAGAGTAGACGGATGATTGGTCTATAACTGTGGGTTCTTTCCCAGTCGGTCAGGATGCTGGGGGTTTTGTGCTGGTGGGTTAGCGTCGTTTTTGGTGGGAAGGTTAGGCTGTTGGTTTCCTCCTTGTGGATGATTACTACATTGGTTTCTTCCTCGATTTTTCTTTCCCTGCCTTTGTTGGTTGTTGGGGGCGGGTTGGTTGGGAAGGTTCTGCTAAGCGAAAAATTGTCCCATGGAAACCAGAGAGGACAGGGCTGGAGTTGAAGTGTGTTGCACCAGTGGTGCATAATAGACTGAAGGAGTCAAAGGGGCGGAAAATCTAACCACTTGGTCTGAATGCCACTATGCTGACTAAGTCATCCCATGGGTGTGTTGATTCAGCGTGGGAGGTGCATAGGAGGGGGTGGCTTCGGACAGAGCCATCATCCCTGAGTAATATGGAATATAGTTTGGTTGTGCAACACTATGGGTGTTACCTGGATGTGGTGGCATCATAGGAGGTGGCGCATAGTACTGAGGGTGTTATCTGATAGATCAGATGACTCCATCCATAGCGTGAGATGCCCCTAGCGTATTACGATGGAAGGTGTCGACATGGGAAGCATCTGGTGTGATGGTATATAAATACCCAGATTGGGTGTAGATTAAGTCAAAATGTTGAGCCTTTAATATGGCATCCTCCTCAGATAATGGTCGCTCAGAGGCGACGTCCTTGGCTATGAGTGGGAGTAAAGTTTTTAAAAACCATTCAAGGAAGATCCTGTCATCCAATTGGATCTTGCACAGGCTATGTCATCATCGCCACTCATGGATGTGGTCTATGATGTGGGTAGCTATATTTTGATGGTAGGATAAGAGGATCTCTACTCCCTCATCATATCAGATGGGTAGTTGAAATTATTGGAGGAACATGGAGGAAAGTGAGGAGAAATCAGGGTAAGAGGCATGAAGCAGCTCAATGTACCATTTGGCAGCAACAACCGTAAGTGTGTGTTGTAACAATCTCAATCTGACGGAGTCATCCACAATATTGTTTGATGAACACCACAAGTGGAAAGACATGATATGGTTCTGGGGGTATTCTCCCACCTTTCCCTCAAAATTTGGGATGTATGAAGGAATTTTGGTAGGCATAAGAGGCTAGTGAATTTGATGACTGATGGGGACATTTGTTAATCTAGCCAAATCTGGCAGGTTAAGACTAGCCATAAAGGGTAGGCTAGACCCAAGGTTGGCTCGGGATGGACTGGTAATGGCACTGGATTTTGTGGGAACATAGTGTCCATGCATGACTGGGGGTGTATGAGGTTGAATTCCTATAGTGGGGATAGTTGAAATGGTCATGGAAGGGACACTGCCCCCAGTCATGAAAGGTGGGATGGTAGGAACCGTGGTAGCTGGTACGGGGCCGCCATTAGTGGGTAGCATACCTAAAACAATGTGCATAGTGGAAATGGGTCCACTAGAATGGATACCCGTGATGATGGGTGGAAAGGATGTAGGTCCACCTCCAACTATCCCTCCATGGAAGTGATCAGGATGTATGCCAGCCATTGGGATAGACAAGGCGGTGAACAAAATAGGATTGGATTGGTAAGAATCCGAATCAGATTTAGAGGAGATGTGTCCCTTTGAAGGTGAGGAGTGTTTTCGAAGAGGGATTCGATGGTGACGGTCTAAAAAACCAAGCTGAGGGGAGCGTCCCCTAAGTCGAGAGGAATAATGTGGTGGAGCAATGATGTCTATAGTAGTAATAGGAAATGAATTTGGAACCTAGTTTGAATTGAATTCCTAATGGTTCAAAAGGATTCACTTGATCACCAAGGCTATCTGACGGCTTGCGTATTGGGGAGTTACCCCGAAATCCATGGCGTAGGTAAAAATGCTAACCACTTGGCCACAAATGACAACTCTTTGTTTTTTCTCATAGGTGGGAATCTAGTCAATCTGGTGTGGGTCATTTCCCTTTTAACTTGGCAGGTCCTCTCAATGGCCAACTACTTTGGGGTTCATGTGTTACTCCTCACAATGATTTTTAAGAAAAATCTCAAGTACTTCCCATAGTTGTGGCGGATGGAGCTTATGTCCCAAACTGAATGTTATTATGTTAATTGATTAATTTTAAGGTTCTGCTCGGGGTCATGAACTGAGTGTGTTTATCTTAATGGTGTGAATGTGTGTGCACTTGTATATGAAAATTTCCATCCAACTATGAAATAAATAAATAACAACAAAATTCTCTGCAAGGAACAAGCAAGGGGATGTAACCAAGCAGGTCTGGAAAGGAAAAACAGATCTAGACAAAGTGCAGGACAGACAGGGGTCAGAAACAGGTACAAAAAACTGATTGTTAACTAACAGTCGCGCCTGTTATAGGAACAGACATGATCTGGGTCACACAAAATAGGAAAATAGAGGCGATCAGCTCATAAAACCGACAGGGGAGAAGGCATGAATTGGTCGCTCAAAACAAGGGTATAGAGCTGACTAGGTCACACTTCCAACCAAAATAGACATGACTGGGCCTAATGAGGTAGGTCACACATTATGGGGCTAAGGTCCTGACCTAGGTCATGCTTAACTAGCGAAATCAAGCGACTGGGTCGTGGCTTCTAGCCTGAAAGGAGTGGCTTGGGTCGGACAAGGAAAAATTTAGAAAACAAGGCTGGAAGGGGCCAAGGGGGGCAGGCACTGGTGCTGTGAAGGTTCGTATCGGATGCATGGGGGTCCAATCAGTGACAGTCATAAGTAAAAACTAAATAAAAACCTGCAAAATAGGGATCCGAGAGGATTGACTAGTATGGTCACCAAAACTGTAACGGGGTTTTCACCCCTACTACGTGCAAAAGCACTAGCCTTACCCCAATGGGGCAGTAAGGTAGAGTTCATGGAAGAAAGCTACAACAATAAAAGAGATTAGTAAAACAAAATAAATAAACATATACGACTAAACTAAATAAAAGCAAATACATGAAAGTTATACCTTCTTTCTTATGAAAATGGGCCACCGTTCCTGTTTCGAAAATGGCCCGCCTCTCCACAAGCTAGTTCTCCAAGTGGGTATGGAGAATATATCGATGTACTAAGTGGGAATGGTAGGGCAGCGGGATGATGGAAAAAATGGGCTGTGAATACTTTGAGAGCAAAAGGTGTCTCATCGTACTCACTGAATAAATAATGGGAAAAAAGGTGTAAGAATCTTTTGATAGAGACCTTCACACTGTTTTTGTAATATGTTTTTAGGTTTTTTGACCTTTTCTCTCTTTTAGGATTTTCGAACCCTATTTACGGTTTTAAGCCCTATTTAGGGTTTTAAGCCCTTTTTGGGGGTTTTAGCCCTTTTTTGGGTTTTTTGGCACTTTTGTGGGTGTTTTGGCCCTTTTTGGAAGAGAATGAGGGTAAACCATAGCTTTGAAGGTCAAAATTAAGGGAAATATGGTAGGAAAATGATGTATGTATGTGGTTTAGACCAAGCAAAGATAGGTGAGCAATTTTTTGTGTTAATAGAAGGTAATGTTCACTTTCCTCTTCAAGGAGGAAACCTAAAAAAGTGAAGAGCTCCAAGTAAAACATATTTTTTAAGACATCTCATTACATTGATTCTACTCCTTTATATGGTTTCTAGTGAGAGGGACCTTCTCGTAATCCTTCTTATCATAGTTTGTATCTCTTATGATATTTCTAATAGAATGAACCTTATAGTCATCCTTCTTACAAATATTTATTTCACACTATATCTTGGTACTTTTTTAATACATATGGCCTCAATACATAGAAACCTCTCTATGTACATAATGGAGTTAGGGTAGTACCCTCGCATGCCCTCACCCTTAAAATGAAACATTATCCTCAAGGATGGAGATGCATAAACTGTTGAAATATCTATGTTGGTTCCCATGTACCATCTTCAGGCTAGCTATATTTCCACTAGATCAAGACCTCCTAGATGGTGCGTTGGTAGAGATGAAATTCACATTTGTTGAGGATGACCTCAAGATGAAACCAAATAGATCCATCTTCATCCTATTTTGGAAGGCTAGTTTGAATATTACAGGTAGATCCAGCTACTTTCTTCAATCACGATATATTAAATATAGGATGAATCTTAGTGTGTATAAGTAGCTTTGATTTGAAATCCATGGATACAACATGTTTGAGGACCTTATAGGGCCCATAAAAATTGGGAGCAAGATTCCAGTGGTGGTTGGAATTAAGTGAGATATAATTATATGGTTGTAGTAAGAGGAATACCTAATACACTTTTGAAAAATGGTGTTTCAAATGATGATGAACAACCTATTGCTTCATCCTATTTTGCACCATTATTATATTATCCTTGAGAGTGGAAAGGATGTTGAGTCCAAATGTGAGTGGTTTTTAGACCTCCTATACCTTATAGATGCTTGGTAAGTAGGATAGTATTAAGGGAATAATTTGGCCATAGAAAAATTCAAAGAGAGTCCTTTGAGTGGCAGCATGATAAGTTGTATCATACGATCATTTTTCTAGAGGTAACCACTCGGCCCATTCGGGTTTCATCTTTGAATCAAGGGAAATTTTAAGGATCCATAATTTTATTTAAGTGTAGAAACCTTGGTGATACTTAGCAATTCTTAAATTTCCAACCATAAAATGTTGAGTGATATTTTTCTAAAAAAAATTCAAATTTATAAGGGTTTTATATAGTTTATAGACAATTTTGGTGATTTCTAGAGTAAAAAAAATTTATCCCATGGAATTTGGGGGAACCAATTTAGAAAAAAATAGAAATTGGTGAATCGTTTTTTTGGGAAAAGGTAAAAATTATCACATGGGATAAATTTTTCTTGCTCTCAATTAAAGTACCTCAAATATAGTTCTAGGCATTGTTGACATATTTAGTATGACCATCAATTTGGGGTGATATATGGTGTTGAGATTCAATTGAGTGCCCTAGAGATGAAATAATTCTAGGGAAAATTTTAAGGATCCATAATTTTCTTAAAGTGTAGAAACCTTGGCGAATCTTACTAATTATAAAATTTCCAACCATAAAATGTTTAGCGATATTTTTAAAAAATATTCATGTTGATGAGGGTTTTATATAGTTTTGGGACAGTTTTAATGCTTTTTAGATCCACTATTTTTAATCCTATGGAATTTAAGTGAATCGTATTGGAAAAGGATGGGAAATGGAGAACACATTTTTGCAAAAAAAAAACCTAAAAAATTATCCCATGGGCTAAATTTCACCCCTGAAAATTTCCCTAAACAATTGTTGCTAAAACTTGCTAGTCAAAGTGGGATCATGGTCTGTGATGATAGAATGTGACATACCATGGAGTTTGAATATGTTATCTCAGAAGAATTCAACTACTATAGAGGTATTGAAAGGGTGTTTTAGGGCACAAAAGTAAGGATACTTGGAAATGTGATAAACCACAACCATGCCATACAAACTTATTTCCATATTTTGGTAACCCCATAAGTCCATAAAAATGCCATTTGATAACACAGGTGTAATAAAAAGTGGTTGAAGTTCACCTAGAGGTTTCACTATCTTGCATTTATGTCATTGGAAAGTGTCACATTCGTCAACAAAAGTATGTATTCTCTTCTTCATAGCTTCCTTATATAAAACTGATCATTTTATTTGTTCATATATTTTTTGAAATGTTGAATGGTTGGATATGGGGGATGAATGGAGCTTAGATAATACTCGTGATTTTCAATTATGAATTCTTTTTCAAAACTAGATTCCCTTTATTGTGAATCTCTTCATTGTACCAAATGCAACCTAGATATGCATGGAGTCCCATTTAAAGTTGTTGGATCATGCCAACGATCTTAAGATTTATGGAACATTCATTATGGATGTCCTTAAACTAGTTTTATGGTGAAGGAGAGGGAAAATATCATAAATCTTCTTCTTAATATTTTTGAGAGAGAGAATATTCTACCATATTCTCCTTTATTTTATGGCAAATTATTTCATAGTCATATTGTTGATGTTTGAGCAAAATTAGAGATGCTTGAACTTTAAAACTTTTATTGATCAATTTCAACACATTGATTCTCATAAATCAGCCACATATATTAGCCATATATAAATCTCATAAATAAATAATCCATATAAATTATCTCCATATATCAACCACGAGAGACAAGATATACCCTGGGAAAACTATCCAAACACAGAGGATGAAGAACCCAACAATTATTTGAGCATGATAGATATATTTGCAAAGAATGGTTTACAACACATAAATAGATTACTCGCTAAGAGATATCACTACAACAATAGAGAAGAGAGATCCAATGTAACCCTACAAAAACAATTGTATGCAACTATGTTGAATTTTCCATATGCCTAGCATGTAATAATAGGAAAAAAACCATAGCATGTAGAAGGTAGTAGATAAGAGGCTTAGTAAAAATAATGAGAGCACCACATAGTGCATTCACAAGGAGGATCTAACTAGAACTCCCTCCATGAAAACATTAGCGCCCTTCCTTTCCTCAATTATCTTTAACTGAATGCTCACTGTCTTCAACTGAAAATGAACTGGATTGAATTGAATGTTAACTATCTTGAACTGAATGTTTAACTAACTTGAGTTGAATGTTAACTGAATTGAACTGATTGTTAACTAACTTGAACTAAATGATAAATTCCTTTAATTGAATGTTAACTAACTTGAACTCAATCCTTAACTGGCCGACTTAGTTAACATGATAACTTAAGTGTCATTAGTGCTTCACTCTTAGTGTCATCCATGCACAATTCCTATTATTAACTTACGCATGGATATATTTAGTTAACTGATGCATGCTGATTGATGAACATTAAGCTCTTCTTTACTTAACTGATTACATTCATTAATAGTTTAATTGATGCTTTGACTCGGGCATTGATTGAGGCATTCATATTTTATTGAAGCTTTATAACTTGATCTCATTCATACATTTGCATGGGAAATTCAATTGATCTTTCTATATGCTTTATCTCATTATCATTAATTAATTAATACATGGTCCATATGTATATTATTTATCCAAATTATCATATCATACTCAGAATAATTATTACATACATATAGATGATATTATATATTATCCCGAGCCATATAGTCATATGCTAAAGTAATTCACTCTAGGGGTAGCTAAACCCTAAAGGAGACTTGTAGCACTCAGTGACCATGCCTAGAAATATATCACATAGTATAACCACCTCAACAAATGGAGGTCTGCAACCTTGATACAACACAATACTTGAATCTTGATACAACACAAGATCATCTCCATAATTGGATATGCATTCTCATATGGTACAGTCTATGAGAACCATTGACTTGATACAACACAAGTAGGCAGTCTTGATAAAACCCAAGACCAGTCTTGATATTACTCACAAGACTCAACTTGATATTACTCACAAGATATACAATACATCATCACCACCTCAATCATATG
Organism: Pseudotsuga menziesii; assembly: GCA_001517045.1. Taxonomy (NCBI): domain Eukaryota; kingdom Viridiplantae; phylum Streptophyta; class Pinopsida; order Pinales; family Pinaceae; genus Pseudotsuga; species Pseudotsuga menziesii. The sequence continues at coordinate 259,486 of LPNX011080158.1, forward strand.
AGGATACTTAGGACTTGATACAACACAATTTCATGACTTGATACCACACAAGTGTTGGAGAATGACTCCTCATGTTGTATAATAAACACTCCCTCTCAGGGAGGGAGGAATTCTCTTCTTTACCAGGAATTTCCTTGCATACCAATCTTATCTTAGAAGTATCTCAACTTTGTCATTGAGAACGGCTTGTCCACAAATTTGAAATATTCTCATCAGTATATATGTACTAAAATATTTTCTTTATAGGACCATGACTTCAACGAATTAAAACTTCATATCAATGCGCTCTAACATGACACATAGGGATTTTCAGAAATCTTGAATACTAACACTTAATAAATGTAGGATCAACTCTTTCACCCTAGTAGGTAGCTTACCAAGCTATACCACTCCTAAGCGGGTAGTGCTATCCGCAATAAAATTTACTTAGTACTAGATGAAAATACACCTTGCTTTTGTAGTACTAGATGCAATACTTGGCTTTTATAGTACTAACTGCAATATACATAACTTATATCAAGCTAAAACAATATCTAGATAACGCAATAGGTCTACCATGTATCAAATACAATAAAGAGCCTATTCTAATGTACCTCAAAGGTACTTAAACATATGCTTAGTTAGTAAGCATAAATACAATAGGTATGCTCAGAGACCAACCAACTACTTACGCATAGTAGCATCATCTAGATCCAATCTAAAATAAAGTTTCTCCAAACTCAAAACAATGGATTTCATATCCATCATATACAACATTATACATCAAATGTGTAAAATCATGCAAAAGGAAAGTCTTAATTTTTCTTTCAATCTTCAACATTTGTTGACTTCAAGAATCTTCTACTATATAAAGAATTTCTTAGTAAGATTGTCATTCTTGGTGATGTTCTTCAAGGTCTGATCACTTTTATAATGATTTCATATCACAGTACCCCACATAGCCAATTATATGGCTATCTAACCTATCCAAGAGGTTTAAATGTTCTTTAAAAGTCTATACTATAACTCTTATTGATTATCCAATAGTCTCTGAGACTTTGACCAAGTCTATGCTCATGTGGATTCTCTCCATAAGGTATCACATCCCTTGGCTTCCTGATTCATGTACCATGGCTAACTAGTTTGGTAAATTTTAACTGTTAATTCCTGTGAAGATACATTATTACTCCCTCTTCAACTATAAGAGTCTTTTATACTATGCAAAGCTTGTTCTGGACAGATCCTTATTAAATATGCTGGAAATTATTCTCATCCATGGATATATATACAGGAGTTACACAACTCCTTTTTGCACCATGTCTCAAATTTAACTAACTAGTAACTTTGTAAATTTTTACTGCTTTACAATATGCTCTATCGGAGAAACAACTTTGTTGTGATATTTATTGATCACTGTACTATTCAGAATCCATATATCCATGAAGCTTACTTTCATTGACCGAGACATGTTTGAATCCACATACAGTTATACTAAGTAGGTAGCACAATGCATGACTTATTGTACATGTCTATGTACTGATTGTAAAACATATATCTAATCCTGGGACCTATATAGATATTTCTAACAACTATGAGATCCAACAAATATGAACAAGAATCATATTTATCTTTATGTGTGTGGCCATGGATTTACATGCCATTGTTCTTAAATCCTTTCAAGAAATCTACTAAACATTTTTCCTCAACAAAAGAAAAATCTTATCCAATGACTGATACACCTATAAAATTACAAATCATCTGATATTATTACATATAGATTCCTTATGAATATGAGTACCATAGATGGTTTCTACATAGCAAGAGGTTAATTTAACGAGTTTCATTGGTTTTTCCAGAAGTTAGCAAATCTAGCTTCTACCTCTCAACATTTAGGATGTGGGAATCATAAATTTGAGTCATCCATCATGGAGACGCATACTCCTCTATATATAACACATATATGAATATATTTAACATAAATACATTACCTTTAGGAGTCTTTACTTCTCTCAGAATAGTATTAGGGATTTTATTATGACTTCTTCCTAAGAAACATAGGAATCTCCCGATATTCTCTTTTTCAGGATCAACCATCTGAATGACTCCATGTCATTCTCTTCTTGTAGGCCAGGGAATATGTTTTTCCCTATGATAAAAATTATTTAAATGATTAATTGCATTACATAACTAAGAAATGTAATCACATGAAAACTTTCAACATACTAGCAATGGTTCACACTATTATGTACATAGACTAAATGAATGTTTTGACATAACCCCATTCATATTTCATAAATAAATTATGCATCCCCATATTCATATCTCATGAAACAATCATGCATGATTTATATTCATATCTCATGAACAATCATGCAACCCTATACTTTTCTTAATTTAAACATAACACAAGTTTTACTATTTACCAATAAATAGAAGGATTGTAACATACACTTTTAATCATGTTATACTATAATATCATTCATAATCCCAGGGATACATTAAAAAAATATTTAAATTTAATTTTATAAAAGTATATGATAATCAAACAATCATGCATGTATACTTCATGAGTTTTTTTATTTTCCAATAAAAGAAAGACAATCAACATATATGCTCAATATGTTTATATCATAACCCAATTCCTAATCCCAAGAATATGAATCTCTATATGAATGGAATGAAACACATTCAAAAGCATCGAGATCTAAATAGCATGTAATAAACAAACTACAAGTACTTATCTTTTATTTATTTTTGTGCTCCCTCTTTATCTCTACTTCCTTGTGGATATTATTGTAGTCCCTCGGTCTTGATCTCCTTGTAAATTTGAGTGCATGGATGAGGTAGTGAATCTCTGCATGGGCAAATTGGATCCCATGCAACATGGAGTGAATTCTCTTCCTCAGAAAAAATTTCTTCCGACGATCATCATCCTCTTCTTAGGATGAATTCTTAACTCTAATATGCCCTCATTACACACGATATCCATTGAAGAAGAATAATATCGAATCCGCAAATCCCTAGGTCGTTCAACCAATTCATCAAGATTGGAAAGATGTCCATAAAATGAATTGTGAAAACTTCATCTTCAAAAACATGATCGTAACCCCCAAATGGTTGTCAATTCTTTAAATCCGCTCATTAAAAAGATAACTCATCCCATTTGGGAAGTGGGTTTTCAATGGTTTTGGCCGATTCCTCATGGATTGATCATAAATGCTCAATGAAATGTGTCTCCTGAAAAGTGATGAGAATGATGCATACTAACTTGTTCTTGGAGTCACCCTTGAATGAAGGCACCTCAATAATTTGGATATGTAGCTATTCTCCAATATGTACAATACCATTTCCTTCCATGTGTTTAAGTTGAAATTTCCCTCGATATGGTCTTCCAATTGAATGGATATCAATGTCATGGTTGCAATATTTTTCTAAGCACTTCAAGATCTACGTAGGATTATCTTGCTGCACAAAACCAAGCTCTTTCATGCCCTATTCTCCAATACCATGTTGATTTCTTAGCAAAATAAAAGATGCTTGAACATTAAAAATTTTATTGATCAATTTCAGCACATATGATTCTCAAAAAAAATAGCCATATATAAATTAGCCACATATATATCAACCACATATATCAGCCATATATAAATCTCATAAATAAATAGGCCATATAAATCAGCTCCATAAATCGGACATATAAATCAATCAACCATGAGAGACAAGATATACCTTGGGAAAACCCTCCAAACACGAAGGATGAAAACCCAACAATTCTTTAAGTATGATAGCTAGATTTGTAGAGAATGGTTTAAAACACATAAGCAGATTTCCTGATAAGAGATATCACCACAACAATATATAAGAGTTATCCAATGTAACCCTGCAAAAATAATTGTATGCAAATGTATTGAACTTGAGATATGCCTAACATATTAATAACAAGCCAAAAGCCCTAGCATGCAGAAGGTAGTGCATATGAGGCTTAGTAAGCATACTGAGAGCACCACATAGTGTATTCACAAGGAGGAGCTTACTAGAACTCTCTCCATGCAAACATTAACACCCTTCCTTTCCTCAATTAGACTCTTAACTAAATTCTCATTGTCTTCAACTGAAAGTGAATTGACTTAAACTGAATGTTAACTGCCTTGAACTGAATATTTAACTTACTTGAACTGGATGATAACTTACTTGAACTGAATGTTAACTAACTTGAACTCAATATTTAACTGACTGTTGATCACTTAGTTAACATGATAACTTAAGTGTCATCAATGCTTCACTCTTAGTTCCATCCATGCACAATTTCTATTATTAACTTTTGCATGGATCTCTTTAGTTAACTGATGCATACTAATTGATGAACCTTAAGCTCTTCTTTACTTAACCGATTACATTCATTAATAGTTCAATTGATGCTTTGACTGAGACATTGATTGAGGCAATCATATTGTACTGAATATTTATAACTTGATTGCATTCATACATTTTCATGGGAAATTCGAATTCGCTTTCTCTATGCTTTATCTCATTATCATTAATTAATTAATGCATGGTCCATATGTGTATTATTTATCCATCTTATCATATCATACTCAGAAGAATTATTCCATTCATACTGATGATCATATATATTACCCCAGTCCATATAGTGATATCTTATAGTAATTCACTCTAGGGGTAGTTAAGCCCTAAAGGAGACTTATATCACTTAGTGACCATGACTAGCAATATATCACATAGTATAACCACCTAAAAAAATGGAGGTCCATAGTATTGATACAAAACAAGACTTCAATATTGATACAACACAAGATCATCTCCACAATTGGATATCCATTATCATAGGGTATAGTCTATGAGAATCATTCACTTGATAAAACACAAGTCTAGATTTGATACAACACAAGTTGACAATCTTGATACAACCCAAGGCCAGTATTGATATTACTCACAAGCTCTACAATACAACATCATCACCTCAATCATATGAGGATACTTAGGACTTGATACAACATAATGTCCTAACTTGATACCACACAAGTATTTGAGAATGACTCCTGATGTTGTACAATCAACCCATATACCAACATTTTAGGGACCCATTATTTTTACTTCAGGGAGGAAGTCATAGGTTCAAGAAAGTAGTTTAGGCTATGATGATAATTTTTTATCTCAAAAAAATTCCCAAGTAGGTATTGATGCCAAATGTCCATAGCATGAAATATGACTATCATCTCTTTTTCATAGGTCACTTTTCCCATGTGTCGATCATAGAAATGCTTGGTATTAAAATCCAATGGTTTTCCTTCTTCCATGAGGATTGCTTTGATTTATTTATCAAAGGTGTCTTGTTTTAGGGAAATGATTTGGTGAAGTAGGGAAACACAATTATTAGGTTGGTACACATAGTATCCTTTAATTCTTGACAATATTTTTCTATTACAACATTCCAAATGAAACAATATTTTTAAGCAATGTTGTGAGTGTAGTTGCAATGTTACTATAGGTTTAATCCATGAAAACGGGTAACATTTTTTTGCCAAAAGTGATGGTGAAAAATTTGAGTTTTTACTCATTTATTAAATCGAAGCTCTCAAAACTCATACATGCTTTGTGAATTCCAACCTGAAACAAAAAAAAAAAACTATAGGGAATTATGTTGTCTTTCCACCTATATTTTTTTAAATAATAATATTATTTAATATGCCAAAATTACATTTAATGATATTTTATTTTTGTAAATTTAAGAAAAATTTAACAAGTGGATTGTGTGCAAGTAAAATAATTTAGTGATAAATGCATATTTTATGGGAAAAAAAATGAACATAATCTACACAAAATGCACCAAGAGTTACATTTTTTTTTAAATTTATTTTGGAAAAATATATATTTTTATTAATTTTTTAAACTTGTAATTGAAAATTTTAATCACATTTTGTACACATGTGTGTGTATGTAAACGTTTTTTACTAGTTACAACAAACAAAAAACAAAAAATACTCTTTTGAAGATGACGCGTTGATGTGCAGTGTATATATTTTTTGAATTTTTTTGGCTGTGTACTTTTTATGTTGTTGAGTTTTCTTTTCATTCGTTCAAAGTTGTGCACATGGATTTTAAGTGTAAGTTTAAAAAGAAAACAAAAATGAATTACTATATGAACTCAAAAATGCATAAATTATATGCCAATGGATAGATTATTCATTGACGAATCCATTGATATGAAGTCTTCCGCCTAAGGTGCATTCTGGAACAGAGTTTAGGGATGAAAAATATGCCATTAAAATTAAATTTACAAAAAGGGATAAAATCTCATTTTTAAAGCCCTCAATCAAGCTATTAGCGTGATCGGGTTTTAAAACAATCGATTAAAATTTTATGTGCATTTTTAAATACATTGATCAATGTTTTGTGTGGTTAGACAAAAGCTCACTCAAGCTTATTAGAACTTCAATTAAAAATAATTTCGGGTTCCCATTGTTCTTATCCAAGTTATTAACTATTTAGGTGCTCTTGTAAATTAATAAATGTGTTAATATTTATTACATTTGAAAGCTTCATGGGATCGAGCTCTTCCAATTAAATTAAAATCAAACATATAACTATAAGATAATCATATTTAGTAAAACATAATTTCAAGAATAAGAATGATACATGTGGGTACTAGTAAATACCTTGAATAGGAGTCAAGTAAAGAGTAGACCACCACTTCCTCTATATTTTATACGTATAGATATGGGTTGCAAAGTAATAAGAGTTACAGATGTGACCAAAATTATGACAAATGGGGATAAGGGTCCTTTGGTTCTTGTTTCTTAATCACAAGCAAGGATTAAGAACCAAAGGACCCTTCTCCATTTTTTCCATGACTTTAGTTACATCTATAAACACCAAGTTAGTCTCTTATTATATTTATAACCCCTCTCTACTAGTCCGCGATTGAGCTTCTACGCAACATAGACGGTGGATTAAGTTGCAGTTGTCGAGCTTCTATATAACAAATGTGGTGAAATAAGTTGCAATATATTGTTGTTTTATATTTATAACTATTGTAGATTGATCAAGCTTTCGAAGGAGCTCAATCTAGATTTTAAATTCCACATGCGGGAAATATTTCATGGCCTTTAGTTTTAAATTTTTTGTCCACCTCAAACACTTGATAGAGCTTTGAAAGCTTGATTGAGAGTTAATTAAAAAACTTGATTGAGCTACGGAGCTTTATCGAGGGTTTTATTAACCCTCAATCAAGCATTTTAAAATAGCTCGATCGAGTGCCTAGTTAAGACCTTGATCGTGCTTTTTAAAGCTCAATCGAAGGATTGTAAAAAGATCAATCGAGGTCGTTTTCTAAAATAATCATGCCCTCACTTGCCAAAAAGTGTTACCATCTTCATGGGAACACCCCATATTTCCTTACAATTTTTTTGTAATAACCAATGAGGCCTACAAAACCTATTAGGATTTCAAGAATTTTTGGGTGAGGCCAATCCTTCATTGCTTCAATTTTCTTTGGATCTCCATGAAAACACTCCCGACTGACAATATGGCCCAAATATTACACTTTAGAGACACTAAAGGAAAACTTTGGCCTTTCAAGAAAGAGTTGCGGATCCAAAAGTAGTTGTATGAACCAATCCACATGAGATACATGGGATTGGAATTTTTTGTTGAAGATCAATGCGTCATAATAAAAGATGAGGAAAAAATTATGCAAAAAGGGTTTAAATATTTTGTTCATGAGACACTAGAAGGTGGAGGGAGCATTTCAAAGGCTAAAGGGAATCACCAAGAACTCATAATGACCTTCATGAGTATGAAAATTAGTTTTCAGAACATCCACCTCCTTCATGTGCATTTTATTATATCCTAAGTGGAGATCAATTTTGGTGAAAAATTGAGCACCCTTAGCTCATCCAGATAAGAATCTATGACAAGAATGGGAAACTTATCCTTGACAATCAATTTTTTCAAAGCAAAAATTTCAAGGCACATGTTCCTAGGAGAAACCTCCTCCAATAAGTAATGAGAATGCATGATATAAAAAAAGTAGTAGAATACAAAAGGAATTTATTGATTGCAGGCCACTTCTAGGGGGAAACCTCCTTTAAGCAAGATCAATACTGATAACTCATGGATCCTTCATTAGACTCAAAATGTACTTACATAATAAGTCTAATATAAACAATTGTTACTCCTCATGAATGTGGGATAATACAATGTACTCACGGGATGACTTACAAAGAACATACATCCAACAACAATATACTAACAATGTAAAGAGAAGGGTTGGCATGGGTTCCTAACATCCCCTCCCTCTTAGAAAAACTTTGTCCTCGAAGCTTTAGACATGGATATTGTTGTTGAATTTTCAAGAGTGGTTCCCATGTATCGTCCTCTAGTTGCATGTCGTGCCACTGAATTAATACCTCTGTGATGGATCAAGAGGGAAGTTGACAAGTGTGACTATTGAAGATGGCCTCCAACTCCAAAATGACGGATCCTTCATTATCCAGTTTTGGTAAAATAGTTTGTTCTATGATGTTGGTGCCAATAAATTTCTTAAGACAAGAGACATGAAATATTGGGTGATACCCTAAAATCATCTTCAGTTTGGTTCCAGTGTGGTGAAATATTTCTGTCCAAAAATGACTTGTGAAATTTGCATTGCGATCTAAGACAATGGAAGAAAGGATTCTACGAAGGCGAAAGATATGGTACATAAATATTTGTGTGACTGAGGAGGAAATATATGGATGGATGAGGGTACAAAAATGACTATATTTGGAGAGGTGATGAACCACAACCAAGATCATTGTATTCCCTCCAGATTTAGGGAGCCCTTCAATGAAATCCATCAAAATATCTGTCCAAATCCCTGTAGGGAAGGGAAAGGGTTTGAGAAATCCTGAAAGGAGTGTCATTTCACCCTTGTGGTGCTCGAAGGTATCACATTCAACCACCATCTGTTGAATTTCCCTTTTCCTTCCCTTCCAAAATAAGTTACGACGTGCACGCTCATACGTTTTGAGGAACCCAAAGTTCCCTATCGATGGAGAAGCATGGAGTTCATAAAAGACAACCGGTTGAATATTTGTTCTCTAGGGAAGCACCAAACAACCATTCTATCTTAGAGAAGAACCATCCCAAGAGTAATGTGGTACAACAAAATGGTTATTGGCCAACCGTTGGATGATTTCAGATAATGAAGAGTCATTGGCATAACTTTGATGAATAGATTGCAACTAATTTGGAATAGTCATAGAAATAGTTGAAAGAGAAACGTTGTCATCAAAAGTGCGAGAAAGAGCATCCGCCACAAGATTGTCCTTACCCTTCATATAAGTGATCTCATAGTCATAACTCATGAGTTTGATAACCCATTTCTATTGTGTTAGGAATGAGACCCGTTGTTCCATAAAATATTTCGGACACTGGTGATCATTTTTTATGCATACATGATTCCCTAATAGGTATGGCCACCACTTTTGGACTACATGAAAAATAACCATCATTTCCTTCTCATATGAGGCAAACAGATTATTACCAGAAAGGGATTTTCTAGTGAACATAATGGGATGTTCAGTTTGAATGACAAAAACACCAAGTCCATTATCGCAAGAATCATTCTCAATAGTAAAGGGCTTGGAAAAATTGGGCATAGCTAGAACAGGTGTGGTACACATAGCTTGTTTTAGTTTGTCAAATGCATAGTCAACAACATGTATCCATGTAAAAGAATCATTTTTCAATAGAATTGTTAATGGAGATGTAATATTATTGTAATGCTTGGCAAACTTACGGTAGTATCCAGACAGTCCCAAAAAACCATGAAGGCTCTTAAGTGTCTGAGGATGCAACCAATTTTTCATGGCATTTAGTTTGGCAGGATCCACGTGAATGCATTGTGCTGAAACAATATGCCTAAGATACTCTACATATTCCTTCCCAAAAACACATTTAGAATGTTTGGAATGGAGATGATGATAACATAAAATTTGCAGTACAAGGTCCAGATGCTAGATATGCTAAGCCCATGTTTTACTATAGATGAGGAGATCATCAAAGAAGAGGAGAATGAAGTTCCACAAGTAGGGTCGAAATATTTTATTCATCAATGCCTGAAATGTGGAAGGATAATTAGTGAGGCCAAAGGGCATGACCAAAATATCATAGTGGCCATCATCTATGCAAAAATCCATTTTAGGGATATCATCCTCATGAACCTAGATTTGGTGATAATCAGAACAAAGATCCAACTTGGTGAAAAAATGAGCACAATGAAGCTCATTAAGAAGCTCATCAACAACAAAATTAGAAACTTATCCTTGATTGTGATGTGATTAAGTTCTCTAAATTCAATGGAGAGGTGCCATGACCCATATTTTTTTCAGACAAGAATAACTGGTGAAGAGAAGGAATCGGTACTAGGGCGAATAATACCTTGCTTTAGTAAGTCTCAAACAAGCATATCAATCTATGTGTTTTGGTGAAATGGGTAGCGATAGGGCCTGATGTTGGGAGAGATGATTCCTGGAAGGAGAGAAATACAATGGTCTTCTTGTCTTGAAGGTGGAAACTCTACTGGTTCAACAAAGACACATGCATATCAATACAAAATTTGTTGTACATCCAAGGGAGTAGTGGAGACCGCTGATGGTTGCATTTGAATAGAATGGAGTTGGGCGATGACACCATGGGAATTATTCTTAAGTATATTTTCCATACGATGTGAACTAATGATGCCATGATACCCTGGTTGTAAGCCCTTCAATGTGTGTTTTTCCCCATTGAAGGAAAAGTGCATCCAAAGTTCATCAAAATCTCATAAGATGGGTCCAAGTGTGCATAACCATTGAGCACCCAAAACCACATCACATCCACCTAAGGGAAAGGAAGAAATGTCGAAGCGTAGGTTATAATATCTAATAGAGATACACACATTGAAACCCTTCCCCATCTTGCAAGGTAAGGTTCCCACATTAGAAATCGTGACTTCAAAGCTGGAGCAAGGATGGAGAGAACAATCAGCATGTTTGGTGATCCGAGGGTCAATGAAGTTATGAGTGCTACCATAATCAATTAGTATTGTAAGAGGGATCCTCTTGAAGAAACCCTTGAACCACATGTTTTGTGGGGTGGTGACTTCGGCTAATGCATGGAGAGATGTCTCTAGGCAGTCGTCCTGAGAAGGAGGGTCAACAAATGACTGTTGATTCTCGATCCGATCATCTACTAGCTCTTGAGCATCTTCACAAATTTCAGATGTAGGATGAGAATCCACATCCAAGAGATAGAGATTTTTATCAATACATATATGCCCCCAGGTTAATTTCTCATCATAATTATAACAAATTCATTTTTCTCTATGTGCCCACATCTTGGATTTAGACAAATGCTTGATAGGAGTGGTTCTAGGAGCTAGCATGATTGGAGGTATTTGAGAAACCATATTTTTGAATGGAACAGAAGTTGATTTGGAGCGATGTTGAGCTATGATCTTGTCCTATGCCAACTTATCCAACTCTATGGATTCCATCATTGTGCTGGGACACAAAACTTTAACCTCAAATTGGATTGCATCCTTCAGACCACTGATAAAAAAACTCTTGTAGAATGCATCATACAATCCTTCTGTATGATTGGCTAGTTTCTCAAATTTTGTTTGATACTCTCTCACAATGACACTTTGGTGAAGTTTAGTGAGTGCTCCTGTGAGGTCATCAAAAGAACTAGGGCCAAATCGTCACAAAAGGAGTTGGAAAAAATATGTCCATTTTGGATTTTCATGAACCTTGATGTACCAACAGAGCCATTGAATGGCTTCATGTTCCAAATTAAAGGATGCAAGTGGGAATTTCTTGACAATTTTTTTTTATGGAAACTGAAATATTGTTCTTCCATGTATATCCATCAAGTCAAATCATCACCATTCAAGCGAGGAAAATCAAGCTTTGGCCAACAGATATTGTTAGAAAAGAGAACCTAATGTTTGTAGAATACTCTTGTTGTCCTCTATTGTTCATGGTTCAATGATAAATATGGAGGTTGAGAATTTTTTCATCTAGATCATGGAGTTTGGTCTTGAGGGCAGCAAGTTCATCTTCCTTTTGTTTGTTTTCTCTTACACAGGTGATAACCATAACCAAGAGTTTTTTTTTTGTGGGGGGGGGGGAGGATGGGTATAAAAACAAAAACATTTTTTTTAGAAAAGTAAAATTTGGATTTAGGAAAAAATATGATGGGTAATTGGGGCTTGACTAGGTTTTGGACACTTTTTGAGAGACAAGGTAGCATAAAATGGGGATTTCAGAAGTGGGGTGAAAGAATGAGAAAATTTCTCAAATAGGGATAAAGAAGCAGAAATAGGAAATGAATACTGTGGAAAAAATTGAAGATTATTGGGTTAGAATCGAAGAACTTATGGAAAACCCTAAAAATAAACAAATGGGATTTCTAGCTTCAGAAAGTGGAATTTGGAATAGGATCCTTAAGGAGGGAATATAAAGAATGGAATTGCAGGGGTTCCACTGAATTTTCAAGGGAAACAGAGCTGAAACAAAGAATATATGTATTTATATATGAATTAATATGATTGGATTGTTTCAGAATTGCAGTAAACAATAAGTTTCATTTATACAACTTAATTGTTTTCTTGAATATCAAAATATTAAGTTCTATTTTATTTTATTTTCATGCTTTCAACATTTATCCTTTTAATTTGGTAAGTTGGATATATCATTGGGGCCTCAAGAATATATGTGTTTTGGTACTTTTGGTTGGAACTACTCATGCATTGTTGTTTACAGGAACTCTAGTAAGACTTTGTGTCACTAGACTTGAAATGAAAATCTTGGTGTCTAGGATTGGTTTGCTTGTAATAAATATTAATTTGAGTATTGAAGCTTAATTAAATTTGTTGGAGGAAAATTAGGATATTGAGTCGAGACAATTATAAGAGAATTACAGGAATATCCTATAACTGATTATCTGAACGGATTATTCCTGAAATGTTTCGTGTGAACTAGACTAAGCTCGCATACCTATTTATTTGATCTTGAGATCAATTGATTTAGTGAAGCAAATGTGTGTGTGTGTGTGTTGAAATTTTATTTGATTCATTTTTATGCTTTGGGAACCTGTAGAAGTTTTGTTGAAACCAAACAAGGAACAAATCATAATATTACATGAATATTTCTCATAAGACCAAAATACTACAATCTAAGTACATTATTTGACCTTTCCTATTTTAGTATGAAATTATAATAATGTAATACCCCAATTTTGACTTGGAATGTATTTAACCAAAATTATGTAAATGATGTAATTATGCTAGTATGAGTTCCTAGTGCGATGGCTAAGGCCAAGGCCCGACTAGTGAATGGTTAGGCATGTATGATGTATATATTTTGGACCATATGATTGGCTTATCATGCCAATTAGAAATGTATGTAAATATTATGTTGAAAATTAATAAAATGGTCCAATATGGTTGTGTAAAGAGCACTAGAGGGGCTACGATTCCACTAGAAGGGAAGAGGAAAGGGGGGATATAGGGAAACTGAATCCTATGCTGCCAAGTGTTGACCCTAGAACTCATCCAAAATATGCCATGTGCTTTAAATTAGCCAATTAATATTAAACCAATCATTGAATGCATGTGTGAGGTTGGTGGGAAAAGTCACTTCTTGTAGTTATTGAAGCATGGGGGCTGTGATAGTTATGCCAGCTATTAGTAGTCCTTTTCTTCTATGGTCAAAATATATTTTAGTTGTATTTTCACCATCATGTCATATCCGTTGCAGTCAACACCCTTTTGATCATTCTCTCATGCATATTCCTACACTACATAGAGTTTCCTATTATTTTTCATGACCATTACTTGACTGTGTTGAACCTAGAAATTCGAATTTAGAGACAGAGATTAAATTTTCAAGGAATATTGATGGTTGTAAGTGAGAAAAGAGGTTGGGAAAGATATGAACCCTTACCCATTTAGTTCTTCCACCTTTGTATGCTTGAGAAGCCATAGTTAAGACTATTGGAGGTTCTCTAACAACATACAACAGATTAGGCTCTTATTGCACACTTTGGTAAGCACTATAATGGTTGGATTCCCTGGGGAACTTTGGATCAGTGAAGGGGAATTCCTCCCTTGTGTTGTGTGGGTAAGTTGGAAGGAGTGCCAGTGTTGTGATAGCTAAGTGAGATCTATGTATGATTTTTGGCTAAGTAGGGTGAGTAGAAGGGGTTGTGAGCCAAGAGAGAGAATATCAGAGGTGTTTCCTTCACCCTAGTGGCCTCATAGCTTATCTTGGGGGTGGCCTTTGAGAGAAGAAAGAGTATATGCTGGGAAGAGTTCCTATCGTTGGGTGGAAATTCACTCTTACATAGCCAGTTGCTTGGATTTATTTTGATAAAGATACATATTCTTTTGTTTATGAGGTGTAATGATATTTATTTATATGCATGTAATGTTTGATATTGCATATGCATGTTAGATGTGTCTGTAGATATTCATTTCTACTATGTATTTTTATTTTTTCACCTTCACGCACGTTTTTATTGTTATGGCTATTGGGAAAAATTTGGAGAGCCCGAATCAGTTCATGTCCCCTCTCATCGGTCGCGCTGAGGGATGGGGATGTGACAAATAATTGGTTCATTGAGGATTTTATCTTCTATCTTGGTATTTCCCCCCAAATTATTCATATATTTTTCTAACACTTCATAAGCCTGTGTGTCCCTGATTCATAACTAATTATTGGAATTTATGCATATAAATTGACCAACAATATTACATCCCAGGTTCGAGTATACTTTGTGAGACTTGTATCGTAAGCCCTCCTAGTGACTAGAGGATAAGTGGACATAAATTATTCCTAATCCTTTAAAAAATCATAGGACCAACAATGACAAGGGGTCATCATGAAGAACATGAAGAATAAAATCCCAAGGTCAAGTTGAAACAACTAGAACAAAGCATTGGCACGTTAAGAATGATGGTAACACAACTTCTAGTGATGAAGGGTATAGAAAAACCCTCATAATAAAAGGATACCCTAGAATATCTAAATAAAAAAGAGATATAACCAAAGTCAAAGTGTAAGATAGAGAAAGAGATGGAAGAATGTAATAATAGAAAAATGCAAGTGCCTTTCCCAGCAGAGGATGTAAATCTTTCCATTACATCAAAACCATGCTAGAAAATTTTTCAAACCAAGCACATAGTCCCATGATCCCAGTGTGGGGATTAGTCCACATTATATTATCAAAGAAGTGGTGGTTATAACTGATACTCTAAAACCCCTCCCCTGATGTAAATTCGGGGAATTGAACTTGGGAATTGAGCTCTAATACCATGTAAGGTTTGTCATTACACTAAAACCTATAGATATTGCTAAACTTTTCAAACCAAGAACATAGTCCCATGATCCTAGTGTGGTGATTAGTCCACATTATATTTGTTGTTTGTACAACATCAGGAGTCATTCTCTGAGACTTGTGTTGTATCAAGTTAGGGACATGTGTGGTATCAAGTCAGGACATTGTGTTGTATCAAGTCCTATCTATGTCCTCATGTATAGAGGTGAGATGCATGTACGGTGATCTTGTGTTGTATCAAGATTGGAATATTATGTTGTATCAATATTGGAGTCTTGTATTGTATCAAGACTGGTCTTGTGTTGTATCAAGACCGTGGACTTGTGTTGTATCAAGTATAGACTCATGTTGTATCAAGTCAATGATTTTGATAGAAGGAACCCTATTAGAATGGATCTCCAATTATGGAGATGGACTTGTGTTGTATCAAGTCATGTGGAAATACTATGTGATATATTGCTATTCATGGTCACTGAGTGTTACAAATCTCCTTTAGGGCTTAGATACCCCTAGAGTGAATTACTTTAGCATATGACTATATGGCTCGGGGTAATACATATGATCATCAGTATGTATGGAATAATTCTTATGAGTATGATATGATAAGATGGATAAATAATAATCATATGGACCATGCATTAATTATTTAATTATAATGAGATAAATCATAGAGAAAGAGAATTTGAATTTCCCATGCAAATGTCTTAGTGAAATCAAGTTATAAAGCTTTAGTAAATATGAATGCCTCAATCAATGCCTCATTCAAAGCCTAAATTGAACTATTAATGAATGTAATTAGTTAAGTAAAGAAGAGCTTAATGTTCATCAATCAACATGCATCAATTAACTAAAGAGATCCATGAAAAAGTTAATTATAGAAATTGTGCATGGATGGCACTAAGAGTGAAGCACTAATGACACTTAAGTTATCCCATTAACTAAGTGATCAACAGTCAGTTAAAGATTGAGTTCGGTTCACATTCAGTTCAAGTTAGTTAAGATTCAGTTCAAGTAAAGTTAACATTCAATTCAAGTCAATTAACATTCATTTCAAGCTAGTTAACATTTAGTGCAAGTAAGTTAATATTCAATACAATTTAGTTAACATTCAATTCAATTAAGTTAACATTCAGTTCAAGTCAGTTCAGTTTCAGTTCAAGACAATGAACATTCAGTTAAATCTAATTCAGGAACGAAAGGGCACTAATGTTTGCATGGAGGGAGTTCTAGTTAGCTCCTCCTTGTGAATACACTATGTGGTTCTCTTAGTGTGTTTACTGAGCCTCCTTTGCGCTACATTCTCCATGTTGGGGTTTTTGGCTTATTATTGATATGTTAGGCATATCGCAATTTCAACATAGTTGCATACAATTTTTTTTTGTGGGGTTATATTGGATCTCTCTTCTCTATTGTTGAGGTGTTATCTCTTATTGGGAAATGTGATTATTTATTATAAACCATTCTCTGCAAATCTATCTATCATACTCAAAGAATTGTTGGGTTTTTCATCCTCCATATTTGGAGGGTTTTCCCAGGGTGTATCTTGTATCTTATGGTTGAATGATTTATGTGGCTAATATATTTATGAGATTCATATGTCTCTGATATATTCATATGTCGTTGATATATTCATATGTGGTTGATTCATGAGATACATATGTGCTGAAATTAATTGATAAAAGTGTTCAAGTTCAAGATTGACCAATTTTTCTCAAAACATCAACAAGGTATCAGAGAATAGGGAATGAAGGAGCTTAGTTTCATGTAGAAGGATAATCCTATGTAGATATTGAAGAGACGAGCAAAATATTGCATTCATGACATTGATCCCCATTCGACTAGAAGACCACCTCGAAAGTACTTCCAACTTCATCACATGGAAGGAAAGAGTATTGAACATTCTTGAAGAGAATGACCTTGATTGTTATGTATCCTCAATGGTAGATGTTACTACCACTAAATTAATGAAAATAAAATTCAACAAGAATCAAGCAAATTCCAAGCACATCATTTTTAATTAAGTTAAGGACAATCTCATGTTTGTGATCATTCCGTTGAAGACCACAAGGGAGTGTTTTTATACACTCACCAATGTTTTCTAGAAGAAGGCCTCTAGTCAAGGAGAGGGAAAAATACAAAGAAAGGTTATGTGCACTAAAGAGGAGAATATTTTCCTCATGGAAAAAATCGATAAAGGGAGAAACACTTTCACTACAAAGAAGCTCTTCAATTAAAGTGAATAAAGAAGAACTTTGGTTTTCTCCACAAGGGTGAAAAGATCAAGATGGATCCCACACAAATAAATAAAAGATAAGTACTTTATATTTTGATTGTTATATGCTGTTATAAATCAAATCTAAAGGTTTTTTAATATGTTTCATGACTAGCATGTAGATATATGTATTCTTGGACTTTGGAATTGTGTTGAGCATATACATTATTTTCTGCCTTTATTGGCATGATGTAGATCCCATGAAATCCATATTATGAGAGATTATATAGGACTGATATAAGAATGATATAGATTATATAGGACCTATATAAACTTGTATAGGACTGATATAAGGCTTTGTAATTTGTTTCATGAGATATAAGGCATAGTCTCGCATGAGTGTTCACAAGTTATGAACACAAGACTGCATAAACCTTGATGAATACAATGCTGAAATTTTTATATGAATATGGGGCTGCATTAATATTCAAAAGTACTGATATGGGACTGATATAGGACTGATATGGGGCTGATATAAGACTAACATAAATCTGAAAATTATTACATGAGATTAGTATGAGTTATGTTAATACAATAGATCAATGTATGTACATAATCGTGTAAATTATTATCAATATATATTCATGTGAATAAAATTCATGAGTATGAGATGGTTCTAGCCATTGGAGTATTTTGTCTTGTAGGAAAAATTAATATTTCCTTACCTACAAGTAAAGAATGACATGAATATGGAGTCATTCTGATGGTTGATCCTATTAATATTTCATATGCTTAGCTGGATATCATTAGTGTTTAATCCAAATTCACAACAGCAGCACATGAAGAATCATTGAAAGAAACACAATCACAAGTAGACATAGTATTTATCCTGGGAAACCCTCAAGGGTAATAAAACCCAACAAAGCTTCATCTGTATAGATTTATAAGATAAAACCCCAAAACATGTATTCTCCTCCTTGCTGGTATGTCTCTCTCTCCTATGCGCTACACAAGTGAGTGAGTCTGTGTTCAAATGAGAAGCACAAATACTCTATTTATACTTTTTTTTTTCAACTTACTTTTAACCTAATCAAGTCGGCCCCACTAAATTGTCGCGATCAAATTCACCTAGAAAATCACAAAACAATATTTTATTATATTCATTAGGGCACTATTCACCCAACTTACAATGGGGGCTTTACCTAATGACTCTATGATGACCAATTACAATAAAAAAATACCAACGGAGGAATAGTAACATCTCCCTTGGGGTACATCAGTAAAACACATTTATAATATCCTTTGAAGTTACGATATTTCAACACTCCCCCTTAATGAGAAGGGTATTCTACTGACAACAACATCATTGACTATAGGAGTAACAAGAGAGAGCATATTCGACAGTAGAAAGGTAATACCTCTACACATAATAGGAAGTTTCACAATCAATAACTAGAACAATTACTCTTCAATGTCTTCAGTACTAGAACAATGTCTTCTACAACACTAAGTCTTTATCTTATGCAACACATGATCACTTGATCCTTTGAAGCAACACTTCTATCTTCTCAATCCTTTGCAAAAGCACTTCAATCTTCTCAATCCTTTGTATAATCACTTCGATCTTCTTGATCCTTTGCAACAATAATTTGATCTTCTTAATCCTTTGCAGCAACACTTCGATCTTCTCTATCCTTTGCAACAGCACTTCGATCTTCTCTATCTTTTTCCACAACACTTTGATCTTCTTGATCCTTTACCACAACACTACCTGCAGTACACATGATCTATTTATGGGATGATCAATCGCTATCACTTTAGGACATAGGTCCAAGGATGACGCGATCCTCCATCAACCTACTCCCCTTAATAAGGAGGGTCCACGGTAATGACCATCTGAATCATCTACAATTGAATGTAGATCTTGTCTACATGTGAATGAATGACCTATCATCCATAAGGAGTCAACGTAGAATATCCAAAGTGTTAAATCTAGGACCACTCACAAGCGAGTGTTATAATACAACATCTACATATGGATGTAGGCATAGTCTACATGCGAGAGTATCATATACAACTGCAGATCATATCTGCATGTGAATGTAGGACTTGGCGTCTGTAAGGACTCATTGTAGGACATCCTCAGTGTGAAACCTAGAATGAATCCATGCGAGTGTTATACTACAGTGTCCGAAAAGACTCATCGTAGAGAATCCTCAGTGTTAAATATAGGACCACTCGCAATAAAGTGTTATACTACGACATCCACATATAAATGTAGGTACACTTTCTATGCGAGAGTAACGTTTGCTACTGCAGATCTTGTCCACACGTTAATGAAGGACCTGAACTCCGTAAGGAATCATCATA
Organism: Pseudotsuga menziesii; assembly: GCA_001517045.1. Taxonomy (NCBI): domain Eukaryota; kingdom Viridiplantae; phylum Streptophyta; class Pinopsida; order Pinales; family Pinaceae; genus Pseudotsuga; species Pseudotsuga menziesii. The sequence goes on from LPNX011080158.1 coordinate 279,431, forward strand.
GGATATCCTCATTGTTAAATCTAGGACCACTCAATGCGAGTGTTATGCTACAACATCCACATATAAATGTGGGTAAACTCTCCATGTGAGAGTAACGTTTGCAGGGCCATTCCCAACTAGTAAGGACCACTCTTAAGAGTATATTGTTATTTCCCGCAAGACCACCCTCAAGAGAGGATACTATCATCCAGAAGTGAATGTCGAACCTTTTTAGCATCTTCAGGCACACTTGGCCTCTTTCATACTGGAGCTTCACTTCCATCCCATCATCAATGATAGTTTCCTCATCACTCCCCATTTCCAAGGAGGATCCATATCATCAACCTGCTCCCCCTTTTTGTAAGGAGGGCTCATATATTTGACATGTTATTCCTTTTCTAGGAGATTCCATTCTTTAACTTGTTCCTCCTTTCCGAAGAGAGTCCATATCATAATCGTTCCTGCTTGCGAGGAAATTATTTTCAGACTACACCAAGATTGTCATGGAAGTATTCAAACTTCACTCGAAATAGAGTATTGGTCGACACATCAACAACTTTCTCATTGGTACTCACATACTGGAGTTTTATAGCTCCCTTTTGTAACATATACCTTATATAAAAATATCATATTTCCATGTGCTTTGATTTATCATGGAACAAAATATTCTCTGTCATCTTTATACAACTCTGGTTGTCACACAGAATCATTGTGGTATCCAAATCCATGTCAAAAAGACTTGGCATTAGTTTTCTAAGCCATATCGCTTCACAGCTAGTGGAGAAAGCTTCTATGTATTCTGCTTTAGCCGTGCTGAGAGAAACACTGGACTATTTCTTACTAAACCATGAGATTATGGCAAATTCGAACAAATAACATCCACCTGAGGTGATCTTTCTATCTGCGACACTTCCTTCCCATTCTAAATATGTATATCCATATAGTCTGTAGTCATGATCTCTACCATAGTATAGTCCAAAGTCTATCATACCCTTTAGGTATCTCATCACATGATTTGCAACTATGAGGTGAACCCATCTAGGTTTAACTAGAAACTGACTTAAGGTGTTCACATCAAAGCATATATCTGGACTTGTATTTGTCAGATACATTAGTGACCCAATAATCTTCCTATACTAATTCATGTCCACTAAATCTGATGATTCATCAAATAACAACTTCGGGTTGGTGTCCATGGATTTACGATCCAACATATCAAATCTTTTCAAGATTTCCACTACATACTTTCCTTGCTTCATAAATATTCCTTCTAGGCCCTTCTACACTTCCATCCCAAGAAAATAATGCATCAATCCAAGATATTTCATCTCGAATTCTTCATCTAGATTCTTCTTGCAATATGTAATCTATTTCTCATTTCCTGCCACAAATCGATTATCCAAATATAGTAATAGTATGACAGGTTTATCATCCATAACCTTCATGTAAAGGTTAGGGTTGGATTTACACTTGGTAAAACCCAAGCTTGTCAAGAAGCTATGAATTCTTCCATACCAAGTTGTAGGAGCTTGCTTCAGTCCATACAGAGCCTTTTTCAACTTACATACATGAGTCACTTTGTCTTAGACTTCAAATCCTTCTAGGTGTTTGATGTATACCTCTTCCTCACTCACACCATTCAGGAAGGATGTCTTTACATCCATCTGGTGTAGATCCCACTTCATCGTGGAAGCAATTTCCATGATGGTTCTGATGGAAGTGTACCTTTCTACTGGAGAAAAATTAGGATCTTCATAATCAATCCACTCTTTCTAAGAGAATCCTCTAGCCACAAATCTTGCCTTTTACTTTTCAATGCTTTCATCAGCTACATGTTTTATCTTGTAGATCCATTTCGAAGATACTACACTCTTGTTTTCTAGTTTGGGTATTGTTACGACCCAATAATTTTCCTATAGTCGTGGTAGGAAAATAACTGGGGTAACCATTTTAAACCAATCTTTAGACTATATTCTAGCCTATACAGTTAGAGAGGGCTCTCTCTTTGTCACAAAAAACATTCACATACACATCTGGCTTTAAGGAAGCATTCAAAAGGCTAGATATATGATGAGAACATGGTATTTGTAAATTTAAATATGGAAAGATAGAAAAAAAAAGAAGAACCATTGGGCAATGGATTCACATCCTGAATCAGTCAAGGGTATTCTAGTGAAAATGAGTGGGGATTTTCCTTTGTAATCTTAGGCAAATTAGGTGTCACGTTCATTCAAATATATTTGAGTGGTGGTAGGAGAAAGGAGAAAGAGCCCAGTGAAGCAAGAGACATATATCTGTGGATGAATCTCTTGCACCACCTTTAGCAGTAGCAAAAATAAAGGCCAATAACTGATACAGAGAACTTAATAGAGGGTGAATTCGATAACAATCATCATAAACACATAAAAAATCAATATCTTATGCAAGGAACGCTTAATAAAACAAGTTCCTCACATACAACTAGAAGGCATCAACAGAAACTTACATAAATGAAAATGATGCAAACAGGAAACACAAACTAAACATGAACACCATGATGAATCTAAAAAACACATAAGAATATTTCTCATTAACACTTCCAAGAAAGTTTAAAGAGATACAATCTAAGAAGAGAAGGATTATGAATTAAAGTTCCAACCCTTTCTTCCTCTATCGATGTTACATTATAGTGTGATTTCCCCCCGAGATGTGTCTGGAAATAGGGCATCAAAATTCATTGAAAAAATGGGGATCAAACCCGAATGATCATGCCAAATCCTAACAAATTTGAGGTGTCATATTTTCCATGATTTTTATACAAATCAGGAAAGTATATGATGACGAGTGTGCTTGATCAACTAAACAAACGAGGCATCTAGGACTCGGCATCTCTTTATTGAAAATAATGGTTCAGAGCATCTTCGAAGGCCTACAATGGTTTTAATCCTCATTGCATCCTCCACCTGTGAAATTGTTCTCCAGCCATAGATCTTGATCTACTATAAATATTAACCATTCAATGGAGTGGATCTTACCCGATTTCGCAATCCGTCTGCTTGATAAACTCTTTATTTGTTCCCATTGTGAAATCAATTTGGACCATTGATCTAAAAGTAGCCTAGATCCCCATCGTTCAAAAGTGCAGGGTCTACAGGGTTTCATAGTTTGAAAATTTTACTTAGCTTGTGCTAGTTCCCCTAGTGAAATCCACTCCACCTGTCAATCTCTTTCTGCCCAAATCCTAACCATTGAATATGTGGGCCCTTTAAACCATTGCACTCCATAAAGTGACTTTTGTACTCCCAATATTTAAGCATGATGTCCAATAGGGAGAGGACATGCCATATGCGCACATTTTCCATCACACAAGCCCTCTCTAACTTTGAGTGTGAAAGTAATCTCGGGAAAATCAATTCCAAACTGTTGATCTTAGGCAAAAACGTTCTGAGCCATCGGATCTCGGCCTGTGGAAAGAGGAAGTCTGGTTTTCCAAAATTTTACAATTGAAAATTTTCCCTTTCTGCTTCCGCCTTTAGCGAAAATCAGAACACGAATTCTCCAACTTTCGCGACGATAATTTTTATATTTTGATTTTTTGATTTCTTCCCTTTTACTCCTTTCTGAGTCGTTGATCTGTGCGGACGTTCTCTGAACCGTCGGATCTTGTACTACGGAATTCAGGATTCCAACTTTCAAAACCAAATTTCTTTCATTTTCAACTTCCTCCTTTTGTTGTACCGTTGATCTATCTCGACGGCATATTTGACCGATGGATCTTGGACTGCAAAAATCAAAATTCGGAATTCCAACTTTAAAAACCAAATTTCTTGCCTTTCCTACTTCCACCTTTGTTGGACCATTGAACTTAGGAGGAAACGTTCTGGGCCTTCGGATATCGAACTCCGAAAAGTGGAAGTTGGGTTTACCAATGTTCACAACCGAGACTTTCCTTTTCCTCTTTTTCGCTCTCGATGTTGCCTTGAAAGAAACAATTTTGGGCCTTTGATTTTCTCCATTATGCATCCAGACCATCCATTTCGGTCAACTTTTAACCTTGTTCCGATTTTTCTTACTTAGGCATATTTCCAAGGTCATTCCTAAGGATTTTTTTACTGTTTTCTTCACTTTCGACCAGGGATGGATTCTTCAGAACCCCTTCTTTTACTGATTTAGACCTTTGCAGGGGAATTAGTGCAGATGTCTATATAGAGAACTTCAAAATTTAGCACAGGTGCTAATAGCAGCTCCAACTCGGGGATGCTATCCTCCCTGTGAGGTAGGAAAGAACTCTGTAGACCAATTTCTTAGTCCATTGGTCGGCTGGTCCTAAGCTCTCCTACAACCCTCAAAATTTGTTCTAGCTCCTATAACTTCAAATTTACCTGAAAAGAAAAAACAAATGACAACTCCTCTTGGGGACCTTGGTTCCTTCACCTCGGGCTTTAAGTCTTTCAAAGGGCCATCAACACATGTAATATGAAAAATAAATGGAATATACAATGTCATGGAAACTGGACTTACTTTACATAAAATAATGCTTGAGGAGCCTCCCATTTACAGGAGCTCTAGATACTAGACCGCCCTCCATCTCTTCCAATAAGTAGGTATTCTTTCCTTTGGAATCTAAAATATTGTAAGCGCCCTTCCATAGGTGATCAAAATTACCATGCTTCCCTTTCTCCTCGTGTGGTGCATCCCACAACAAAACTACATCTCCCAACTGGAAATCATCAGGTTTCATCCTCCTATCGAATATCTCTTTCATGTTCTCCTGAAAATTCTAAGTTCTATCAAACAACTGCTCCCTTTGTTGATGCAGTTCAATCAATTGATACATCCTCCTCTTAGTCGGATGGGTTTCAGTTTCCTCTTCCTGTAGAAACTTCATCATTGGAAAGCTAAGGGAACTAAGGAATATTACCTCAGAACCATAAACCAGCTGGAATGATGAGGTGCAAATAGACTTCTTTACACTGATTCTGTCATCCCACAAAGAATGAGTCAATTTTGTGTGTCAAGCCTTCTTTTTGTCGCGCAGTAGATTTTTGATGATCCTCATGAGGCTTTTATTTGAATTTTCTTCCAGCCCATTTCCCTAGAATTCCCTAGCTGTATGTGATATTTGAAACAAAATTCCACCATCTTCTTTCACTTGAATGCAAGAGCATTGTCAGTGATTATCTTCCTAGGAACCCCAAATCTCGACAAGATATGCTCCTCCAAAAACTGCGTAATCACTATCTCGATGGCTTGTCTTGTGGGGATGGCTTCGATCCACTTAGTGAAATAGTCAGTGGCAATCAGGATCCACATGTGTTGTCTTGAGGAATATGGGTTTATTTCTCCGATAAAATCCAACCCCCATTGCTGGAAAGGGGCCTCAACATGTATGGGATTCATAGGTAATGGAAGAAGCTTCCTCTTTCCCTCAAAGATATGACATTTGTAGAAGGAAGAAACTTTCTTGTGGGTATTGGAGAATGTATTGGGACAATAAATTCCTACCCTCATTCTCTTGTTTACAATGACCTTCCAATAGTGATGACCTCCACATTCTCCTACATGGAATTCTTCAATTAGCTTCTTTGCCTCCTGCTCATCTACATAGTTCAAAAACACCCCTCCTGGTTCCTTCCAATACAATTTTCCATCTAAGATACAAAACCTTGATGTTTTCTACTTGAGAAATCTGGCCCTTGTCCTGTCCATACCCTGTGGGGCTTGCAGATGTTGTAACACAAAGAAGATATCAGTGTACCATGGGGATGATAGAAAATGCTCAACTACTGGGGGATATGGTTGTCCCTTAGGATCTTAATCTTCTACTGACAATTCAGCAATCACATGTAAACAAAGAGCATCACAATTAGATTGTGCCATGAGCTTGGCTAGTCCCTGGCCTTTGCAGCAAAACTTCAATCTTCTCAATCCTTTGTAGAAACACTTCGATCTTCTCGATATTTTGCAAAAACACTTCGATCTTCTTGATCATTTACTACAACACTACCTACAATACACATGATCTATTTGTGGGATGATCAATCCCTATCAGTTTAGGAAATAGGTCCAAGGATGATGCAATCCTCCATCATCCTACTCCCCTTAATAAGGAGGGTCCATGGTAATGACCAGCTGAATCGTCTACAATTGAAAGTAGATCTCATCTGCATGTGAATGCAGGACCTATCATCCATAAGGATTCAACGTATAACATACTCAATGTTAAATCTAGTACCACTTGTAAGAGAGTGTTATACTGCGACATCTACATATGAATGTAGGCACAGTCTCCATGCGAGAGTATCATCTACAACTACAGATCTTGTCCGCATGTGAATGCAGGACTTGGAATATGTAAGGACTCATTGTAGCGCATCCTTAGCGTGAAATATAGGATGAATCCATGTGATTGTTATACTACAGTGTCCGTAAGGACTCATCATAGGGCATCCTCAGCGTTAAATCTAGGACCACTTAATGCGAGTGTTATGCTACGGCATCCACATATAAATGTGGGTACACTCTCCATGCGAGAGTAACATCTGTAGGGCCATCCTAAACTAGTAAGGACCATTCTCAAGAGTAGAGTGTTATTTTTCGCAAGACCATCCTCCAGAAGTGAATTTTGGACCTTGTCAGTGTCTTCAGGCGCATTAGGCCTCTTTCATACTGGAGCTTCACTTCCATCCCATCATCAATGATAGGATCCTCATCACTCCCCCTTTCTAGTGAGGATCCATATCATCAACCTGCTCCTGCTTTGTCTGAAGAGGGTTCATATATTTCACTTATTCTTCCTTTTCGAGGAGATTCCATATATTCAACCTGTTCCTCCTTTCCGAAGAGACTCCATATCATAATCGTTCCTCCTTGAGAGGAAAGTATTTTCGGACTATACCAAGTTTGTCATGGAAGTATTCAAACTTTACTCGAGATAAAGGCTTGGTCAGCACATCAACAACTTTCTCATTGGTACTCACATACTGGAATTTTATAGCTGCCTTTTCTACCATATCCATTATATAAAAATATCATATTTCTATGTGCTTTGATTTATCATGGAACACGAGATTCTTTGTCATATTTATACAATTCTGATTTTCACACAAAATCATTGTGGTATCCAACTCCATGTCAAAAATACATGACATCAGTTTCTGAAGCCATATCGCTTCACAACTAGTAGAGCAAGCTTCTATGTATTCAACTTCAGCCGTGCTAAGAGCAACACTGGACTATTTCTTACTAAACCATGAGATCATGGGGAATCCCAGAAAATAACATCCACCTGAGGTGCTCTTTCTATATGCAACACTTCCTTCCCAATCTAAATACGTATATCCATATAATTTGTAGTCATGATCTCTACCATAGTATATTCCAAAGTCTATCGTACCCTTTAGGTATCTCATCACATGATTTGCATCTATCGGGTGAACCCGTCTAGGTTTAACTAGAAACTGACTTAAGGTGTTCACATCAAAGCATATATCTGTCCTTGTATTTGTCAGATACATTAGTGACCCAATAATTTTTTTGTACTAATTCATATCCACTAACTATGATGATTCATCAGATAACAACTTCAGGTTGGTGTCCATGGGTGTGGCCATGGATTTACAATCCAACATATCAAATCTTTTGAAGATTTCCACTGCATACTTTCCTTGGTTTAGAAAGACTCCTTTTGGGCTCTGCCACACTTCCATCCTAAGAAAATAATGCATGAATCCAAGATCTTTCATCTCGAATTCTTCAGCTAGCTTCTTCTTGCAATCTGTAATCTGTTTCTCATTTTTGGTCAAAAATCGATCATCCACATATAGTAATAGTATGACAGGTTCATCATCCAAAACATTCATGTAAAGGTTAGGGTTCGATTTACTCTTGGTAAAACTGAAGCTTGTGAAGAATCTATCAATTCTTCCATACCAAGCTCTAGGAGCTTGCTTCAGTCCATACAAAGCCTTTTTAAACTTACATGCATGAGTCATTATGTCTTTAACTTCAAATCCTTGTGGTTGTTCGATGTATACCTCTTCCTCAATCACACCATTCAGGAAGGATGTCTTTACATCCATCTAGTGTATATCCCACTTAATCATGGACGCAAGTTCCATGATGGTTCTGATGGAAGTGTACCTTGATACTAGAGAAAAAGTCTCTTCATAATCAATCCACTCTTTCTGAGAGAATCCTCTAGCCACAAATCTTGCCTTGTACTTTTCAATACTTCCATCCACTACATGTTTTATCTTGTAGATCCATTTCGAAGATACCACACTCTTATTTTCTGGTTTAGCTACTATTATCACCCAATAATTTTCCTATGGTTGTGGTAGGAGAATCATTGGGGTAACCATTTCAAACCAATATTTAGACTATATTCTATCCTATATAGTTAGAGAGGGCTCTCTCTTTGTCACAAAAAACATTCACATACACATATGGCTTTAAGCAAGCATTCCAAAGGCTAGATATCTGATGAGAAAAGGTTATTTGTAAATTTGAAGATGGTAAGCCAAAAAAATAAGAAGAACCATTGGGAATTGGAGTCAAAGCCTGAATCAGTCAAGGGTATTATAGTGAAAATGAGTGGGGATTTTCCTTTGTAATATGAGGCAAAGTAGGTGTCGCGTTGAATCAAATATCTTTGAGTGGTGGTAGGAGAAAGGAGAAAGAGAACAATGAAGCAAGAGGAACTTATCTATGGATGAATCTCTTGTACCACCTTTAGCAGCAACAACAATAAACACCAATGACCAATACAGAAAACCTAGCAGAGGGTGAATTCTATAATAGTCATCATAAACACATAAAAAATGCAATATCCGATGCAAGGAGCGGTTAATAAAATGAATTCCTCACATACAACTAAAAGACATTAGCATAAACTTACAGAAATGAAAATGATGCAAACAGGAAACACAAATTGAACATGAACACCATGATGAGTCTCAGAAATGTATAAGAATGTTTCTCATTAACACTTCCAAGAAACTCTACAGAGATACAATCCAAGCACAGAAGGCTTCTGAATGAAAGTTCCAACCCTTTCTTCCTCTATAGAGGTTACATTTATAATGTGATTTTCCCCTGATATGTGTCTAAAAAAAGGGCATCAAAATTCATTACAAAAATGGGGATGAAACCAGAATGATCATGTCGAATCCTAACAACTTTGAGGTGGCATATTTGCCATGATTTTTATACCAATCAGGAAAGTATATGATGATGAGCGTGCTTGATCAAAACAACAAACAAGGCATTTGGGACTCAGGCTTTCTTGATTGAAAACGATGGTTCAGAGAATATTTGACAGCCTACAGCGGTTTTAATCTTCATTTCATATTCCTCTTGCTAAATTGTTCTCCAGCCGTAGATCTTGATCTACTATAAATCTTAACCATTCAATGGAGTGGCTCTTACCCGATTTCACAATCCATATGCTTGATAAACTCGTTGCTTGTTCCGATTGCGAAATCAATTTAGACAATTGATCTAAAATTCGCCTAGATCCTCACTGTTAAAAAGTGTGGGGTCTACAAGATTTCATAGTTTGAACATTTTAATTAGCTCGTGCTAGTTCCCTTGCAGAAATCCACTTTAGCCGTCAATCTCTCTCCGCCCAAATCCTGACCATTGAATATGTGGGCCCTTTAAACCATCACGCTCCATAAATTCATGTTTTTACACCCAATATCCAAGGGCAATGTCCAATGGGGATAGGACACGCAATATACGCACATTTTCCATCGTGTAGGCCCTCTCCAACTTTGAGTGTGCAAATAATCTTGGGAAAATCAATTCTGGACCATTGATCTTAGGAAGAAACGTTCAGAGCCATCGGATCTCGGCCTGCAAAAAGAGGAAGTTGGGTTTTCCAATTTTTTACAATTGAAACTTTTCCCTTTCCACTTTCTCCTTTAGTAGAAAGCGAAATGTGGATTCTCCAACTTTCACGACCAGAATTTTTATATTTTAGTTTTCTAATTTTCTCCCTTCTCCTTTCTGAGTCGTTGATCTATGTGGAAGTTCTCTGAGCCGTCAGATGTCATACTGAAGGAAATCAAAATTTGTTATTCCAACTTTCAAAATCAAATTTCTTGCCTTTTTCACTTCCTCCTTTTGTTGGACTGTTGATCTATCCCAGCGTCATCTTTGACCGACGGATCTCGGACTGCGGAAATCGAAATTCGGGATTCCAGCTTTCAAAACCAAATCTCTGTCCTTTCTCACTTTCACCTTTGCTAGACCATTTATCTTAGGCGGAAACCTTTCGGGCCGTCGGATCTCAGATTGTGGAAAGCTTAAGTCGGGTTTACCAATGTTCACAACTGATACTTTCCTTTTCCACTTTTTCACTCTCGATTTTCCCTTGGGGATAACAATTTTGGGCCTTTGATTTTCTCCACTATGCATCCAGGCCGTCCATTGCGGTCAACTTTTAACCTTGATAAAAAATTTCTTACTTAGACATATTTCCAAGGTCATGCCTAAGGATTTTTTACTATTTTCTTCACTTTCGACTAGGGATGGATCCTTGAGAACCCGTTCTTTTTCTGATCTAGATCTTTGCAGGGGAATTAGTGTAGATGCCTATGTAGAGAACTTCAAAATTTAGCACAGGTGCTAACAATGACTACAAATCAGGGATGTTATCATGCATGTGAGGTATCAAAGAAATCCATAGACCAAGTACCGGGTCCATTGTGCTGGTCATAAGCTCTCCTGCAACCCTCAAAATTTTCCTTAGTTCCCATAACTTCAAATTTACAAGAAAAGAAAAAACAAATGACAGCTCCTCTCCGGGACCTTACTGCCTTCACCTCAGGATTGAAGTATGCCATAGGGAAATCCACACTTGCAATATTAAAAATAAATGGTATATACAATGTCATGGGAACTAGTCTTACATTATAGAAAATAATGCTTTAGGAGCCTCCTACTTAGAGGAGCTCCAGATACTAGACCGCCCTCCATCTCTTCCAATAGGTAGGAATTCTTTCTTCTAAAAGCTGAAATATTGTAAGGGCCCTTCCATAGGTGATCAAACTTACCATGCTTCCCTTTCTCCTCATGTGGTGCATCCCACAACAAAACTACATCTCCCAACTATAAATCATCACGCTTCATCCTCCTGTCAAATATTTCTTTCATTTTCTCCTGAAATTTCTGAGTTATGTCAAACAGTTGCTCCCTTTGCTGCTGCAGTTCAATCAATTGATACATCCTCCTTTGAGTCAAATGGATTTCAGTTTCCTCTTCATGCATAAACTTCATCACTGACAAGCTCAGGGAACTAGGGAATATTACCTCAGAACCATAAACTAGCTGGAATGGTGAGGTGCCAATGGACTTCTTTACATTGATTCTATCATCCCACAAAGCATGAGTCAATTTTGTGTGCCATGCCTTCTTTTTGTCTTGCAACAACTTTTTTATGATCCTCATGCGCCTTCTATTTGAATATTATTCCAACCCATTTCCTTGTGGATAGTGGTCTATGGAATTCCCTAGTTGTATGTGATATTTGAAGAAAAATTCCACCCTCTTCTTTGACTTGAATGCAGGAGCATTGTCAGTGATTTTCTTCCTGAGAACCCCAAATATCGATAGGATATGATCCTCAAGAAACTGCATAATCATTGTCTCGGTATCTTGTATTGTGGGGATGGCCTCGATCCACTTAGTGAAATAGTCAGTGGCAGTGAGGATTCACTTGTGATGTCTCGAGGAAGATGGGTTTATTTCTCCAATAAAATATAACCCCCATTGTTGGAAAGGGGCCTCAACATGTATGGGCTTCAGAGGTAATACCAAAAGCTTCCTCTTTCCCTCAAATATTTGACATTTGTGGCAGGAAGCAACTTTATTGTGAGTATCAGAGAAGATAGTGGGACAATAAAATCCTGCCCTCATGATCTTGTTTACAGTGGCCTTCCAATAGTGACGACCTCCACATTATCCTACATGGAATTCATTAATGATATTATTTTCCTCCTGCTCATCTACACAGTTCAATATCACCCCTCTTGGTTCCTTCCAATACAATTTTCCATCTAAGATACAAAACCTTGATGCTTTCTGCTTGATAAATCTGGCCCTTTTCCTGTCCATACCTTGTTTGGCTTGAAGATGTTGTAACACAAATATGATATCAGTGTACCATGGGGATGACAAGAAATGCTCAGCTACTAGGGTATCTAGTTGTCCCTTGTGATCTTTATCTTCTACTGACAATTCAACAATCATGTGTAAGCTCAAAGCATCGCAATTAGATTGTTCCATGAGCTTGGGCAGTCCCTGACCTTTTATCAATTTTGTGGGCTTGATCTCCAAATCATATTCAAGAAGGGATGCTATCCATTTTCCCCTCCTACCCTCAAGTTCTGGTTGGGTTAGGATATCCTTCACAACGCTGGTGGGAACATGGGCAATAATGTGAGAATGCAGGATGTACACTCGAAACTCCTTTAAGGTATGCACTAGGGCATAAGCCTTCTTGTCCAAGATTTTGTATTTAGAGGAGCATATTTGAGGGTCTTGCTATAAAAAGAAATGGGATGCTCGTGTCCCTCAAGGTTATTTTGTAGAAATACCCTTGCCACTGTGTGTTCTGAGGCAAATGAAAATATGTGGAAATGTTTAAAAAAACAAGGATTGCATGTACAGGTGCTTCAGAGATAGCCTTCTTGATACCCTCAAAGGAATATTTTGATTCAAGTGTCCACTTGATCTCTTTGTCCTTTCCCATCATGTTGGTTATGTATTTCACTATATCAGCAAAGAAAACAATGAATATTCTCAGAAAATTTACCTTCCCTAGAAAGGATTGAACCTCAAATTTATTCTGAGGGAGCTCAATTTTGTGAATCGCCTCAACCCTATTTGGATCTATCCTGATGCATTCCTAAGAAATTATGTGCCCCAGTAGCTTCCCCTCCTTCATGGAAAATAATGACCTCTTTGGATTAAGAGAGATGCCAAATTTTCTGCACTTTCTGAACATTCTCAGCAGGTGTGTGACATGCTCCTCATCGGACTATGAAAAAATAGTGATGTAATCCAAATAGATGACCAGTATATTATCCTTTTCATCCATGAAAGCTATGTCCATGGCCCCCTGGAAGGTTGCCCCTGCATTCATGAGTCTGAATGACATCTTCGCATACATGAATGTGCCCTAGGTTGTGGTGAAATTTGTCTTCTCTTGGTCTTCTGGGTGCACCATGATCGGATTATAGCCCGAGATTCCATCCAAGGTGGAGATCCTTTTCGAACCCACAAGCCTCTGCAAAATATGGTCCATTTTAAAGAAGGGTTAATGATCCTTCAAAGAAACTCTGTTCAAGTTCCTAAAGTCAATGCATATCCTTATATCCTCGTTCTTCTTCCTAACCAGGACCAGATTTGCTACCCAGTGTGAGAATCCGAGGGCCACAATTATTTTGGCCTCAAATAACTTCTTTATTTCCTTTTCTATCAGGGGTAGCAGCTTGGGGTTCATTCTTCTCAGCTTTTGCTTGAAAGGAATCTCATTCTTTTTTATTGGTATAGTGTGTTGGATTATACTTGTGTCATAAGCCTTGAGATCACTATAGCTCCAAGCAAAAACATCTGAATATTCTTTCATTAGTGCAATTTATTTATGTTTATCCCTAGGTGAGAGGGTTCTTGATATTTGGATGACCTTGGGATGATCCTCTGTCCCAATGTTCACATCTTCAACATATTCACAACTTGGGACCAGCTGAGGTTCTTTAGCAACACCATTTGGATCAAAGAGTTTTTCTAAAGGGTATAATCCTATGGGGATAGAGTTTCCTTTGAGCCGGAGGTTTTCCTTGCCACATATATTGTTTAGATATGTTTGATGTTCTTCAGCCTCCTACAACTCTGGCTCCCAAGCTTCCTCAGTTTCATCGCCATTAGCATCTTCAATAGGAAAAACACCTTCATCTCATGGAATTGATTTGGGAGCAGTAATATGGGTTTACAAAGGTTCCTAAGTAGGAGCAACCTCCTCTAGAATCCCATTTTATTCATCAATGTCCAATCCATCAAATTCCCCAGTGAGAGTGAGGAAATTCTAGACTTGCTTCTCGTCTTCAAAGACTTTCCAATTCTTAACATTATCTGAGATAGAAGGTTTGTTCCTAACTTTGACTTCGTATTTTCCACTAGGGTGCACGGGGACCTTGAAAACAACAATAGAAGTGGCCAGAGAATCAGCTATACAATTTTGTAATCTGGGGTTTAGATTAAAATCGCATTCTTCAAAACATTATATCAGGTCCTGGGAAGAATTCCTATAGCTTCTCATTATGGGGTGTCTGGCCTAATATTCGCCTGTGATTTGTTTAATTGCTAGCTCAAAGTCCCCATGTATCACCACCCTCCTAACCTGGAACTCCTTCAAGATCTTAATCACTAATATCGTAGCCTCGTACTTTTCCTCATTTTTTGCGCAATCGAAGGCAAGTTTGTAGGAGTAATTTAAATCTCTCCCTCCTAGGGATTTCACCCAAAATCATAGCTCCCGAACCTTCTTTTCATGCTGCCCCATAAAAAATTAAATCCCACACTCCCTCTAGTTCTTTCTAAGTAGGCACAAAGGCAGCGTTCTATGAATTAGAACTGTCTTCGCCTCCTTTTGTGAAGAAAATAGCAGTCCCATCTTTGTGTCCAAAAAATTTATGGGGTGGTTTTGTGGCCTCTCAGCACTAGTCACCATGTATGCCAACTTTTTCTCTTTGAAAATACTTGTCTATACCCCAAAGACAGGTATGGTGGCATAGGACATGTCCATTTGGAGAGAACCTTTGATTTTGGCTGCCCAAGATCTTGACAAGAACATTCTAAACTTCGGAGGGATGTCAACCACAACTACATCCATGACAAGGGTTTTGGCCGGGATATGGGATAAATAAATGACCAAATATTTGATCAATCCCAGGCACTTGAATTTATTAGAATCAAAATAAATTAGGTCTTTGTATGGTCTGGTCACTTCCAATCCCACTTCATCCATGATTCTCCTGGGCATTAGATTGTGAGAGGCTCCTGAATCAAGCATGACTGTGTAGGATGGAATTATAGATGCTCATACTGACATAGAAAGGGGGAACGTCTTCATCAAAAGGCTCATATACATGGGGTCCAAATAGGATGGTGGGTCTATCATCTTGAATATTCAGGGAATCTGATATAGCAGAGATTTCCCTTGGGGGCTTCAATATTGTGGCAATTTTGCAATGATATTCAAATTTTTTCAATAGTTCAGTAAGAGGGACAAATATTTTGATATTAGCAATTTCGGCTTCTAGGCTGAAAGAAGTTTGTCCCTTATCATATCTTCTCGGATTATATTCTCTCCTTTCCTTCCCTTTCGCCTCTGTCACATTTTTGGAGCTATCCTTAGGGGGTGTGTCATTTTTGGACTTACTTGTAGGAGAATTATTTCCTGCATCTTTATTTATTATGACAAGGACATCTCTACTTCTTAGGACAATCTGTCTCTACACATCTAGGACAGAAAGTTGATATCCTCTCCTGAAATCCTATGTCTCCTCTGGGGGAATATCTCCCCTTTCAAGAAAATAATTATCGTGTTCTTCTTTAGTAAAAAAGGTGGAGGGCGAGTCAATGTCCAGCTAATGGATTTCATCTTCAGCTTGATTTTTCCCATCCTGCTCCACATACTTTTCTTGGAATGGAGGTCTGATAAGTGGATCAGGAGTGTTTCCCTGGTCTCTCTTCCTTTTTTGGAGAATTTGTGGCCTTCTAGCATTCTATTTTATGTTCTACTACTCTTGATTCTCCCTAGGAGGTGGTATACTATCCACAGAGAGTCTCTCCATCATCATTTCCATGGTTCTCAGCATCGTGTCTATTCTAGCCTCTTGTGAGCTAGAGTTAGAGGGTTGTTCAAGTTGTTTATATTTTCTTATCTCTCCTCTTTCTCCTTCATCTCTTCTCCATTCTCTCTCCTCTCTTCTCTATTCTTCGTTCTCCCTCATCCCTTTCCTTATTTCTTGTAGTATTCAGGTTTACCTCTACCTCTATGGCGTCTTTCATCATATATGCTAAGGAGGTTGATATCCTTTCTCTTAGCCACAACGTAAACTCACTATTGAAAGCTTCAACATATTGGTGTTGGGAAAAACCAATGGGAGGTTTGAACTGGGAAGGGATGGAATTGTATACCTTCACAAACCTTTCAGAAAAATCTTGGACAGATCACTACAACAAAAACTGGATTTAGCATCTCTTTTTGCATCCTTTTTTGCGTCTAGACTATCTTTCAGTGTATTTTTCTTTATTTTTTGGACAAAATGGTGCAATTTCACGGGTTGGTGCTATTTTAGGCATTTTTTGCGTCCTCTTTCTAAATCTGGCGCAAATTGCGGTGTAATTTGCATTGGGTTTTGCACCTAGTTATGTGCTACGCTTTGCATCAGGTTTTGCGACAGCTTTTGAGCCTAGTTTTGCACCTAATTTTGCGCCTAGTTTGTACATCTACTCTTGTTGCACCCCCTTTTACGCCCATGTTTGCCTCAAATTTTACGCCCTTGTTTTAATCCACTTTTGCATCCTTTTTTACATCCACTTCTGCTTCTTTTTTTGCATCCCTTTGTGCGCCAAGTTTTGCATCAAATTTTACATCCTGTTTTGAGTCTAGTTTTGCATCTCGTTTTGTTTCAGCCATTTTTGCATCCATTTTTTTGTCCACTTTTGCACCCACGTTTTCATCCCTTTTTGCATCCCATTTTGCATCCATGTTTACGTCTTTTTTTGCATCTACTATTGCATCCATGTTTGCATCCACTTTTTTCGCGTCCCAATTCATACCCATTTTTGCGCTTACTTTTACACCCACTTTTGCTTCAACTTTTGCATCTATGTTTGCATCTTTTTTTGCATCCAATTTTACATCAGTTATTGCATCCCTTTTTGCATCCATTTTTGCATCCACTTTTGCATCGGGTTTTGCGTTGGGTGTTATGACTACTTTTGCATCTAGTTTTGCATCCACTTTCGCATCGAATTTTGTATCCAATTTTACATCCATGGTTGTATCCACTTTTGCGCCACTTTTTTCATCATGTTTTGCTTCCATGATTGCATCATTTTTTGCATCCACTTTTGCATCACCTTTTGCTTCCATTTTTGGTGCACCCCATTATGTGCCCACTTTTGCGCCTACTTTTGTTGCATCCATGTTTGCATAATTTTTTGCATCCATGTTTTTATCCACTTTTGCATCCAGTTTTACACCCAGATGTTGAAGATGAAAATGAGGATAATGATTATGATATTGAGTATGGTTATGATGATGATGATAATGTTGTTGATAATGAGGAGAACGATGACAATGATGATGATGATGATGATTATGATGATGATGAGGAGGAGGATGATAATGGCAATGACGACATTGCCAATGATTATGATGGCAATGCAATGAATGGTGATGATGGTGATGATGACAATGACAATGATGATGAGTAAAATCAGAATGATGATGTTGATCATCTTAAAAAATAAGTTGTTATTTGTCATGCATAAATCGTGTGTGTCCTCCATGACCCTTTTCCACTAATCACATATTTTGGGTAGATGTTATTTCTTATGCCAAAGGTAATGATGAATAACTGATGAAAATGTCAATAATCATGATGATGATGTCAAGGACAATGGTGATGATGATGACATGGATGATGATTATGCTGATGATGATGACTATTGTGATAATCATGATGAAAATGACAAAGACGACGACGACGATGATGATCATCATCATCATTTCCATCATCGTCTTCGTTAAAAACATCATCGCAGTCATTGTCATCTAATTCATCATCATCATCATTTAAAGCATATGGGATATGTTTACCATTTACAACATGCATAACAAGTGGAATTATTCTAAAACATGCCACCAAAGTACAAAATTCAAACCACAAGGGAAACATAATATTGAAATTGTTCCAATTTTCTTTCTCCCAACAAAACATGCTTCATTTTAGGGAATTATGTTAAAATCCATACATTCATAGTCCATCCATACTATACTTGTAATAAATGTAAATATAATACTTAACCAAATTTATAAAATAGGTAAATATTTTATAAACACCCTTATGATATATAAACTTCTTTCACCTTAATAATGGTAAAATATGTAAATATAATAATAACATATAGTTAATATAAATATGTTACTATAGTTCATATGTTAAAAGATTTAATATAAATAAATATATAGAGTTCATATGTTATGTGATTTAATATAATTAAATATACACACATATTATTTACTTATACATTATACAAATTAAAATATAGATTAAAACCTATGAAGTTTCATAGGGAGGCGAAGCAAAACATGAAGGATTTTTCAAATATAGATCTATGTACAACTACCCATTTCACAATGGGGCTTCTGCTAAATCAATCTATGGATTCGGGGTTATGAGTATCAATTTGGTCCCTTTGGTCCATCCCCAATTTGGCCATGAGAGGATTTAATTCGGTCATGAGAGGATTTAACATTATTCCGCCCATGAGGACTTCTGAGGGCACCTAGTTGGCAACGTGGGTGTCTTGATTCTCGGGCCAGGACGTTCAAAGCCTGGATTTTGGGGATGGATCAAAGTAAACTAGGAGCTCTACCGCTGTTGATGCCTCTATTGTCTCTGTCTTAGATGCTGCTCTCTCGTATACTATATAAGATATACCTATGCTGGTGGTGCTACTGATGCTAGGTCACCAAAATTTAGATCGCTATCTCGCCCTGCCCATGGAACAAGAATTTGGTCGAATCTCAAGTCTACCACATGCTTTCCATTCCAAAAAACTTCACAGTTTTGCATGATTTGATTTCCTTTTGGTACTCTGTGTTGGTTGGGTTTTCCATCTATATTTTCAATTAAATGAGGAATTCGTGTAATGCAGTTTAGTCGTTTTGGCGGATAGGTGTGATGCTTGTAACTGCAAATCTAATTCTGTCAACCCGCGTTGAAATATTTGTAGTTACATATTTTATTGAAAGCATGTTTGAGAATAGAAATTTCAGAAAACGAGGTCAAACATATAAATCCATATCTTACTAAAAAGAGTTGGTATTTGTTTTTATCTAATTATTGGTTAAGAGTTTTTAAGATGGAAGGAATTAAAAGAGTAGGTTAATTGCTATAGAGTTAAGAAAGATTTATTCTTTAAATTACTTTTAAGGTTTTTTTAATTGGTTAAACTTTTTTTAGATGTAGGAAAATGGGTGAAATTGTGTTAGAAGTTGGTCAACTACTTGTTATTTAAAATGATTTGATTTTTTTTAATAATGAGAGGAATCAATTTGCACTATCTATAACAAATTTTGGTCCACTTAAAAAAAATCTCAAATTCAAAATAATATATATATATATATATATATATATAATGCATTGATATAGATCAAGCATTTTTATTAAAAACATTTAAAAAAATAACATATTAATTAGTTACCTATAATCAATTTTAATTTTAGTTCTAAGAATACTTTTGAAAAAATTAACATATTGATTATATAATTAAAGTAATTTGTTTTAAATTTAAATTTTTTATATTTAGAATAGGGTATTTATTTTACATTTATGCGTTTCATTTAAGTGTTATTACATTGGAGGCACATTTTATCAAATTCATGAAAATACAAAATATGTATGTTGGTTTTAAGTGTGACTCACAGTTTATGTTCCTTATTTGGTGGACACTTCGAGTCTCCTCATTGTTTGAGTCTCTAGCCTAGCGCCATGTACCATGATCACAAAAGTGGTAGGTAAGGTCTTTATGCCTCCATCCATACCTTGCAAATTGCATAAAGACCTATACCTTCTTCCATTGAAAGACTTGCCCATATATGTCTTATGCTACCAAACTTCAAATCATTGGGTTACAACTAGAAGGTGTGGCCTCCCCTAGTGGGAGGTTCAGTCCAAATCTTCAAAGGTCTTAAGCTCAATATAGATAATTTGATCATTTCAACACCTATCCCAATCTAGACTTGGGATGTGATTTGCTAGGCCCTTAGTCGTTGTATTTATTGTCCAATCTATCGACACAATCTACTCTGACGAAGGGAAACATATTTAAATGCAAACAACTTCTTGGAAACAACCATGAAAGTTTAGACTTTTAATAGAACACCCTTTCTTTGAAACAAAAATTTTAAGTCAA
>LPNX011080162.1:4762-42822 GCA_001517045.1 Pseudotsuga menziesii
ACATTGAGACATATTTACCTAATGGTTGCAAAGCATGCAATGAGGTACCTGAAGGGTACAGTTGAGTATGGGTTGTATGATACGAATCAAAAGATTAACCTAGAGGGTTATGTGGATTCATATTGGGCAGACAGTGCCATCGATAGGACTCACTTTAGGGTGCTACTTCAGTATGGGATCGGTTGTGATCTCTTGGTTTAGCAAGAAATAGTCTTGCATGGCACTGAGTACAGCTGAAGTAGAGTATGTCGCAGCTTGTTCAGCTAGTTGTGAGGTAGTATGGTTGAGGAAGCTACTGTCTGATTTGTTTGATCTCTAGTTGGATGCTACTTGTATATATTGTGACAACCAGAGTTGTGTGAAGTTGTCAAAGAACCTGGTGTTCCATGACATGTTGAAGCATATCGAGATAAAATATCACTATATCAGGGATATGGTGTAGAGAGGAGCAGTAAAGCTCCAGTATGTTGTGACGGACAAGTAGATAGCTGATGTGTTGACCAAGCCATTGGCCAGAGTGAAGTTTGAGTACTTCAGGGAGAAGCTTGGTGTTATCTAGATCAAGGTTCCCTCTAAAGGGAATTGATTTGTCCATTGGCCTTTCTGACATGGTGGAATCCTGATCTTCACATGGTCAGATGTAAGTGCCGAGATGCTCTGATGTGATTGTGGGTTTTGTTACCACATGATCAGTGCAGAGACATTCTGATATGAATATGGTATTAGCTCCCACATAATTAGATGTAAGTGTAGAGCCATTCTGATATGACTGTGGGATTGGCTCCCACATGATTAGATGTAAGTGCAGAGCCCTTCTGACATGAATGTTGGATTGGTTCCTCGTATGGTTGGATGTAAGTGAAGATCCCTTTCGACATGTATGTTGGATTGTTTCCTCATATGGTCGAATGTAAGTGCAGAGCCCTTTCAACATGTATGCAAGATTGGTTCCTCGCATGGTTGGATGTAAGCGCAGAGCCCTTTTGACATGTATGCTGGATTTGTTCCTCGCATGGTTGGATGTAAGTGCAGATCCCTTTCGACATGTATGATGGATTGTTTCCTCGTATAGTCGGATGTATGTGCAGAGACTTTTCGACATGTATGTTGGATTGGTTCCTCACATGGTCGAATGTAAGTGTAGAGACTTTCTGACATGAATGATGGATTGGTTCCTCTCATTATCATATATAAGTGTTGGGCCTTTCTGACATGGATTTAGGATGTATTCCTCCCATGGTAAGATGTGAGTGCTGGGCATGCCTTTTTGACATGTATGCTGGATGTGTTCCTTGCATGGTCAGATGTAAGTGCTGGGAGGGCTGTTCTAACTAAGGGTCAGATATAAGCACTGAAGAAGACCTACATGGAGGCTATCCCTACAACCAGCATGAAAAAGGGTTGGCTCTGTAGAACTTCCTGTGACGAGAATAATTGAGAGATAGCACCAGTTGATCGAGATAGTGGAAGCAGTGATGATGATGATGATCTAGTGATGATCCATCTTCAATGATGATCTAGCTTTGATGATGATTCGATGATGATCTAGATTTGATGATGATACAATCATGATCCAGTGATGATCCAGCTTTGATGATGATCCAGACTTTATCCAGTGATGAAGACTTGTGTTGATGTATTGTGTCAAGAGAATACCTTCCCAGTTAAGAGGAAGTGTTGATGTATTTATAAATTCGAAATGTATTCACTTGTATATTTTATGTATTGTACCCAAATGTTAAGTTCCGAGAAGTATTTGTAATGTAAACAAGTCATGTAAATTCATAGAGGGTAACCCTCCTTATTGATTAAGGGTTGAAGTCCCCGTAGTTGTGGGGCACTAGGGTTGTTAGACTCTCCTAGAGAAGTCAGCCCTAGGTTAGTTAATGTAAGTTGGGTCATTAGTACCCTAGTTGTGGTTACTTGAGAATACATAAATGAGTTAGGATTACTTGATCCTACATAACAGAGTCAAATGCTAAGTGAACGAAAGAATATAAATAGAGAGTGAGAATATCTATTTATCACACACACACTCACTCACTGGGGCGCATGAGTAAGAGAGAAGAAGCTGGGATCAAATAAAGAGAGAACTGTTGTCAGAGATCATCTTTATGTTTTCGGGTTTTACTTTTGCTATTAGTTCTCACTCTATCTTTGAGGAAGTTGCATGGTTTTCTCCTTTATGGTTTCCCAAAGGAAAATTATTTGTGTCTATTGTCTCTTGTGATTATTGTTGTGCATGTTATTCTCTCTGATAAGATCCTAATATCATATTGCTTAAATGATAAAAATCTAACATTTTAATCCCACATTCAAGGTTAGTAATTGGGTGCACAAATCCCGACTATATATACGAAAGGATTATGGGGTGAAGTAAAGGAGAAAAAAATGAAAGCAGAGGCATGCTAAATAATTTGAAGGCTAGAACAATTCTTTTCCACATCAATATCTTAGCGATTAAAGGAATGGAAAGAGAAGGATGGTTTCAATCAAAGGAGAAGGGATTCACCTCCACAAACATCAATATACAACATTATCTATCCTTTACTATAGGGTGATGGGATCAATTTGATATAAATGCATGCAACAATTTAAAATTGTCCGTAAGATTTCAAATATGTTTCCAAGAATAGAGAGGGGAGGAAGTGTTGATTGCATTGTCATTGATTCCAACATAGACTTGCAGTGGCCCCATAAGTTGTCATTGATACCAACAAGTCCCTCTCGTAGTGCACAGGTATGGATAATCCCAATACCACCACATCCAGTGCCTTTGAGCCCATACAAATATGGGTCACATTCCTTTGCACCTTGTACCCCGTTTACAAGGTCCTTGTAACCACAAGATTGGATCTTGGAGCCACCACCTTGTTAGCGATGCTAAATACCCTGGTGATGATGTTGAATACCCCAAAGATGGTGTTGAATCCCTTGTGGATGATGGAGAATCCCTGGATGTGTTGGATAATAATTAACGACCCATTATGTGGTCATTCATGCTATGATGGTGTCATGGTACCCCAGGAGAAGGATTGGTAACCCCACAAGATGTAGAATGATGGATCTTAACCATTAGAGGTCCTCTTATGTTGTTGAGGTGGTTTAAGAAGCCCATTAATCCCATTGGCATGTCAAAGAATCCTTTGGAACATCAAATGCTCCAAATGACCATTATGTGGTCATTTGTGGTTCGCATAGTTATGGATGGCTTGATGGAGTCCTGGAACTCTTGGAGATGGACCTAGGGCATGAGAAAGAATTCACAACCACTTATATGCTGGCATGATAACACTTGACACACTTCAATGATTATGGTTAATGACATGGAATCTTGATGATTGATAGTAGGGTCCTTAGTACCCTTTTTGAAAATACGATGTGGTACCATGAGGATGATGACACCCTCAACAATATGATGTATGAAGGTATATGTGGTAACCTTGTTGGAGTATGATAAAACCCTAAGAGTTATTTTTTAATAATTCTTGGGCATGTTGACCATTAAATATTTGTGACAAAGAAAAATAATAATAAACAACCCTAAATGACATGTGCTTCATAATAAATAAAAACAAATTTCAAATTCAAATAAAAATATATTAATTTGAAGACAAGTCAACCCTAATTTGAGGAGGTGGACATATTGAATGAGTATTTAAACACAAATCCAATGAACATGAAATGGAGAATAGAAATATAGACGACTGAGGAAATTTGGAGGAGCAGACAAGGAGCAATCTCAAATTTTGCAGCGGTCAAGTGACAGTCCCGAATTTCATGGAGGAGACACAGTCCCAAGTTTTGTCTTGGAAGATGTTCTTTTGGTTTTTATCCTTACCTTTATATTGCAATATGAAAATATATTCTTAGAGTAGTATTGGGGTAAAACTTGTGTGGTTTGTGACTGTTTGGAGGCTATTCCACAGTCAATACATAATCCAATTTTTTTATGTGTGATGGTTATTATCATATGGGTTCTCTTCCACAAACAGTCTGAATGTTAAAGTTATAAAACAATCCTGCTTTTGTATTTGATTTTGGTTGCTTAAACAGTATGTTGGGTGATGGTTCTCTTCCATGAACAGTACAATGTTGAAGTCATCTACAATAGAAATACACTACGTTGTGACATGCATACGAAAATTCCATGTACAACAAACCTACACTGAGTTGTGACATGCAAAAGAAAAGTCCATCTACAACAGACATGCACAAAGATTCCACATGAACAGACAAATACCTTGATGTTTGACATACCTTGATGAAGATGATGATGGTATGTTGATGAATAATCCACTATGATGATACAAAATATGATGATGTTGTATACCTTATGATGCATACAGTGGCATCTTTACAGGAATGTATACTTGTTGATACCCTAAACCTGTTGACACTTGAGGATAATGATATGATATGGTGATGCATTCTTATTCAATATGATGAAGATGCATGTTGTACAAGTAATGTGAGATGATATCTCAGTGATGAAGGATGATATAAACATGACCAGCAGTAGCAAAAATCAACAGTTGATTATTTTAGGGTATGAACAGTCCATGCTTGAGGAATTCCAAAGCTTATACGCAGTCACTTATACAGTCCAAGATTCTCAAATTTGAAGGAAGGCTAAGTTCATGATGACACCATGCATATGATGATGATGATGTTGACACACAATCCAATATGAAATGTAAAGTTGAATCCTCATCCCTAATGCACAATCATTGTCCAATACTATGAAAGTACAGTGGAGTATGTACAGTGACATATAGTGAAGTATGTATAGTGATACACATACATTAGAGTATGTACAGTGACATGTATAAAGTGGTATGTATACAATGTTGTATAAAGTGGTTGTGAAACAATGATGAATGAAGATACTATATACTGGTGCATATACATGATGATGATGATATGATGCATTATCCTTGATGATGTAATGTATGATGATGATTCCTTGTACACCATGACAATTCCTTGTACATTATGATGAATACCTAATGATCAGTGAGAGCAGCAATAGCTATGATGTACATGAGGAGACCTGTGCAAATTCTTGATGCTTGAACAAACCCCTGATAAGTTGGCATGAGAATCATAACAATAGACTATATGATGGGAATATATTTGTGATGTTAGGAAGGTGAATTGACATGATCCTTGAGTAGTAGATAAGATGATGAGAATAGATATTCATGAAATTAGGACCAACAGTGTTGATGAGAAGATTGAGCCAACAAAGAGTGATTGACCAGTAGTGTTGATGAAAAGATTTTCAAGCAAAGAGTAGTGAGCAAAGGTTGATGAGCAGAGATGATTGAGCAACAGATTGATGACAATCAAAGATTGGCATCAAGCATGCAAATATAATTTTGCACTTGAGGATTGGACTCCTCAACCCTTTCTTAGTTGGAGCTAAGAAACTAGGATGGGTCATGTTATGAGAATTGGTTCTCTTTTCATCAGTTGGTGTTGATTGTAATCGAGAATATTGTAGTCTTCCATTACCATAAATAAAGCTCACATTACAAATATTATTTTTTCTTTTTTTATTGTGTTTGTTGTGCTTATGATTTAAATAATGAATATGATCATGTGATTGGTAACATAATGCTTGATATACTCTGATTGATCAATTAAAAGTTCAAAAGGTTTAAATTTCTCACACACTAATTCAACCCCCTCTTAGTGTGACCATTTTGTCCAACAATTGGTATTAGAGCAGGCATTCGTCACAAGCCTTGTGAGCTTGAAGGAGATCCGTGGACACACAATGGAAGAAAAAGAAGGTTGATCAAGCAATGATGTGCTTGTACTTGATTTCATAGACTATTTATATTGGAGGAGAAAAATAAAAGAATATCTAAATAAGTTTTGTGTTTGGAAAATTGTGATCAGTTCACCCGCTCCATCAAGTTGCATGGAAGTTGCATAGAAGAAATAAAAGAAGGAAAATGCTACAACCTTGAATTTCCTCATGGATGGACTTTCCAGCTTAGTAAAAGAAAGTGTAGGAGATTAAACTTCATCCAAATACCCATGGTTCAAGTTGGAAATAGAGGATCAAAAGGAAAGACTAGACACCGAAAAGATAGATCGGGAATCAGAAGACAAGCCCCCAGGAAAGGTCAATCAAGAAGAATAAAAGCAAGAAGTGGACTCCAGTAAAGGTATGGATTCTATTGATTGTAATGATAGCTTGTGTGATGAAATTGAGAAGGATCTTGTAGAATATGGTGAAGGGATCAAATGCTTCACATGAGATACGTCTCACTTTGATAAATATTAATCATAGAGCAAATTGGGTCTTGAACATAGTAAATATGAACCATAGTGAATTCACAAAGTTCAAAAATAAAGTCTTGGATTATTTTAATAAATATTAGTAGAATACCATGACAGTGAGAGTATTTCTTGTGAATCTCAAACACAAGGATAAAGAGTTGTGGAATCAGTTAGAAGATAAGGATGTTGAAGTTGAACAACTAAAGAATGAATTGATCAGTCAAAAGGAAGAACTAGAATATCCTAGTGAAGACCCAAGAGATATTGAAGAAACTAGAAATATTGATCATGATTTGAAGACTCATCTAGAAGAATCCAAGAGGCTAGAATAAAGCTTGAAGAGTTAGTTGGAAGAAAAGGAGCAGATAATCCAAAGGATGGAAATAGAGGTAGTTGGTGTCAGGAAGAAAGGTGAAAAGAATGATGCATTAGTCAAGTTCAAGGATAGTTCAATTGTCCTAGATAAAATCTTGGATTTCCAAATATCTCCATTTGAAAAGATTGGTCTTGGGTACAAGAAGAAAGGAGAAAAATATGAAGATGTCGCTTGGTCTCCCAAGACTCGAGAAGTAGGTCCATCAACATCCAAACCTTCTCCTCATGCACCTTCACATGACAACAAAGACTTTGGAATATCAAAAATGCATCAAGGATTTGGGCCTATTCCTCAAAGAAAGCTCAGAAAAGAAACAACCCTAAGATGGAACCAAATTCCTAGGTATGAAAATAGATTTAATGGTTATTGTTTTTCTTGTTCTAACTTTGGTCATAAGGCTATGGATTCTAGAATCTATGAAAGAAGAAGTGTTGGAATCCCCAATGACAAAGTTATATGTTAGACATGTAATCAAGCTAGACATATTGTTGCCACCTGCACACATTGATATGATACACCTATAGTGGATTTGGTCACAAAGACCAAGAGTGTGCAAGTCGAAGAATTCAACTAAGGAGGATTCCTTCATACACATCAGCGAGAATAACCAGTAAACCTTGGAAGAATACCAATGTAGGAATATTTAAATATCAAAAGACAAAGTCCTATAGTCAGGGACACTCTCAGGTATGGAGAAATGAAGTTGATCAAAGAAGTATTGGAAGTCAACAGCTCAATCAGGTGTTGTACATGCAACCATGTTGGTCACATTGTTGCATATTGTCGTACGATGAGGTGTTATAGTTGCAGTGGATTTGGGCACAAAGCTCAAGACTATTGGAGTATATGGAAATAGTAGACGAGATGTTTCTCATACATCTAATCAAGGAAATCCAATGAAAATGAAGGGAAAAATCTTGAAAGGACAAATGTCAAGAAGCAAGTGTGGATGAAGAAGACTGAGCAGTTACAGATAGGAGAGGTTGATCAGAGCATGGAGGATGGATTCTGTTAACCCAAAAAATCCCACAATGAGCTCTACATGACCTACACCACCTAAATACATCTACGTACGACCCTCATTTGACCCCATTTGACCCCCACACCCTCAAGAAGGCTTAAAAATGTAAAAAGGGGCTTAAAAACCCCTAAAAAGAGCCAAAATAACTCTCATAGGGGCTAAATCCTCCAAAAATGGGCTATAACCCGTCAAAGGAGCTTAAAACCCCCAAAAGAGCTAAATATTGAGAAAAAGGGGCTAAATCCCCAACGAGGGGCTTAAAACCCTAAAAATATTGAGAAAAAGTATAAATAGAGGGGTAGGGGTCACTCTCAAATCACTCCTTCACTCCCTATCGTTACGCTGCCCATATGAGTGCCTTGAGACCATTTTCTTCTCAATCCATTCACCCTCCCTCTCCTCCATTCCTCTATTGAGCCATAGTTCCCCATTCCTAAGAGAGTTGCTCTCCCAAGCTAGGGCATGGTGGCCCATTCCAACCAGAAGGTATACTTGTCTTTTCATGTTTTTGCTTTGGTATATTGTGGTTTTCTAACATTGTTTTTTTGCGGGTTTATTTGCTTATAGTTTGCTGCAGGTTATCCATGGATTGCTTGCATCCATTTCTTAGTTTTCTAACAGTTTGATGCAGGGTTGTGGAGCTTAGCCCTAACCTTGTTTGCAAGGGTGTTTTTCATTTCATTTTTTGTTTCATTTTCTTTCTGTCTTTCCCTTCTCACAAGAACCCTACCCTTCTATCCTATAGATGGAAGGAAGTCATTCTTGCTCTGTAGCTAGGGTGAAAACCCTACTATAGATTTGGCGACCATACTAGGTTGATCCCACAGGATCCCTAGGTTTTATTTCTGCATTTTAGTTTTATTTTCCCTAGTTTAGTTTTCTATCAAATCTAGATTAGATCTATCTTTTCCTACATTTTTAGTTTGTCGAGCCTCCTCAAGGCCAAATCAATCCCATTTAGCCATAGTGGAGGTTATTGTCGGTCGAATCTGGCTTAGGTTCAGGAAATTTTTACCTTTTTGAGCAGGTCACTCTTATTGGGATGAAAGGTGCGACCAAGTCGCTCATTTAGGCCCGAAAGGTGTGACTTCACCCCAAAAGCCAGGTCGCTTCTGTCTACAGTTTTTAAGCGACCCCCTCGCCTATTTTGGGGAAAATTTGGCGACCCCCTCACCACATTTTCCCTGAAAAGAGCAATTTGTCCCTCAAATTCATATTTTTAAATATTAATGACTATCAGTGCAACTTAGCTGCCTCTGTCCATTAAATATGTGTCTATTTCCTTTCAACGTCTATTTCTTTTATTACAGCATGTGTAAATCATTGTTAAATTGAATGGCTAATTGATTAATGAATCTGTTTAAAGCTTCAATCAAAAAATTACTATAGGTTTCAATTCTTAAAATTAAACCTTGCCTAGCCCTTCCTCCTCTACCCAGTCATCACCCTTTAGGGTATTCAAGGATAAGATGAAGGGTGAAGCTCGTATAGTAATAGGCACTTTACCTGTCATTTTTTCAAACCACTAAAAATGGGTGACTTGGAAGGTAGAGGGGGTGGTAGGCCCAGGGGGGCCCACGACGTTCGCGTCCTCCCTATTGACCAACCTTGCATTCAGAGGGTGACCTGAGGATCTATGAATGGGCTTAGTCCCATTTCCTTGAGAGCCCAACACCCTTTCCTAGTTGAAGAGAAATACAGGTGTAAGGAAGCCACCTAGTCATGTTTAGATTCAAATTCAGGTATGGCATGCATTTAAGTTTCTGTTTACAATTTGCTGCTATGTTAAACAATCTATTCACATTATAAGTTATGCAATACAATCTCTGCGGAGTATTCATAAACCATACAAGAAGCCACTAAGTGAAACAGAAAGACAAAAGGACATGCACACAAACCATACCATAAAAAACAACCAAACTTATTTCATGATGCTGAGCTAGCCATTAAAATTTATAATTTACACTAAGTCAAACACCTACAGTCTTTGAGGACATAATTCCCTGACTGCCATAACCATGGGAAGTACTTGGGCTCATCCCAGAAACTCATTGTGAGGAGTACCATGGGAACCCAAAAGTAGCTGACCACTGAGAGGAATTTCCAAGCGAAATGGGCAACGACCCCCACCGATTGACTAGCACTCCCGTGAGGAAAAATACAAGTGCTATATTTTGGCAGTCTTGGTGGCCGAGTGACCACTTTAAGCCAATAGGAAGCCATTAAAACCGGGCTCCAAAGATCATCACCATATTTCACCGCTTGACAGACAAATCAGACACAATTGATCCCTCATGTTCTTCCTCACACCTGAGAGGCGATCCACCACAGTTCGAGTCCTTGAACCAACACCACAGAGACCATCCTCAATGACTCTCTACACCATCAGAAAGCCACGCAACCTCTGATTTAGACTCAGAATCATACCAATCTGAGCCAGACTTGCATACTGCACCATCTAGCCCCATGGATGGTGCAAACCCGGATCCATTTTCTGGCTTAGTGATTGGCAGTGGACCCATGTCCACACCCCACACCACCATCAACACCCTTGCAGGTGTCCCCAGCATGGTCATGCAAACCATCATAAGCCATCTATCGCCACCCATATTGACCAGTCAAGTTGTCCCACCTGTAACACATGGGGGCAGTGTCCCTTCTACCCACACTGTCCCACTTGGCATGCTTAGGGATAGTGGCACTTCCACCTACACTACCTCTCCTATCACACATGGGGGCAATGGCCCTTCCAATCACACAGTTTCGTTCACCACACCTTAGGGCAGTGGCCCGTCCACAATGGTGCCACAAATACCCCCAGTTATGCAGGTGCATCATGTCCCTGCAAACCCCACCACCATTGTTTCCCCATCTCACATCAACCTTGGGTCAAACCTTCCTTTCATGGCACATCTCAACATACCTGATTTGGCTCGGTTAACAAATGACCCTATCCGCCATCAAACGTTTTGGCCTCCCATGCCAACCAAACTTCCCTCAGACATTCCCAAGTTCGAAGGGGAAGGCAGGGGAGTGCCCCCAAAACCAAATCATGACGTTTCACCTATGGTGCTCATCAAATAGCATCATAAATGATTCAATTAAGCTCAAAATATTCCAACGCACCCTCACAGGTGCTGCAGCCAAGTGGTACATTGAGCTACCACAAGCTAAGTACCTGGATTTTAACTCCTTGGATTTCATGTTCCTAAAATATTTCCAAATCCCCGTTAGATATGATGAAGGGATGGAGATCTTGCTATCTTGCTTCCAGAATACTGCGACCCACATAACCAACCACATCCATGAGTGGTGGCAATGTCGTATTTTGTGCAAGATTCAGCTTGATGACAGGATATTCTTAGATTGGTTCCTAAAAACTTTGCTACCACCTATAGAAAAGGATGTCGCATCCGAACGTCCTCAATCTGAAGAGGAGGCCATCTTGAAATCCCAATAGTTTGATATGATCTACGCATAGTTTGGATACCTTTACACTGTCATTCCAGATGCTCCCCGTGGAGGTACCTCCTACCGGGATGCACCAGGGGCATCCCATGCCATAGATAGCATCATAGGTTCTGTCTCCCACCAACCACAACACCGTCCGACACCACCTGCAATACCACCACAACCAAGCAACACCCTTAATGTTTCCTACCAAAACCAAACCCCAGACTATGCAAGAATGGTGTCCTAGTCTAGAGCCACAACTTCTTATGCACAACTTGCGCCACCGCAATAGGCCCAGGAATTAGCTTGGTCGGCACAACAATATACAGGACAAATGCCCACATTTATGGCACCTCCCCCCCAAGTCTACTACGCACCACCTGTACAACCCACTCAAGCCCTCACCCCAGCTCCACTTGCTCCATTGGGACAGGTGTTTGCACAGCAAAACCATCCCAACCAACCAGGCCCCAGTAACCAACAAGGGAAACCCAGGAATAACCGAGCCTGGAACCAAGGTAACAACAAACCACAGGGAGGTGATAAACAAACAAATCCCCCCAACAATGCCGCAGGGAACCAACCAGCCCAAAATCCTCAAGGACCAAATGCACCGAGATGCAACACTCCATTGCGTACAAACCAACCATGCACACTATGCGAGGTCTACAGGAACTACACATACGAGTGTCCCTTCATGGGTCGCGCTAAACAAGCCATTAGAAAAAAGTTTCAACATGCTACCAATACGGCATCCCAAACTCAACCCAACCCGACACCACCATGTCCTCCTCCCATGGTGCTCTAGAACCCATTATTAGTTCAAGGATTAGTTGCAACCGCACCCTTTCCCCAAACTACTCCCGTATCTCACCATGTTCCACATCCCACAGAGACAGGAGTACACCAACTGCTAGCGATGACAACTGAAGAGATCAACCTGCAGACTAGACGGAACCAATACAGATCTGCTACTAAAACTCCTGACACAGCAGCAACATCCACATCCAACACTACCAATGTTTCTCTTCACCTTCTGCCCCCCCAACAGGCCCGCGTCTCCCCTTCAGGTGCCTTGCCAACAAAACTACCACAAGGGCGACAATTAACTATAGTATCAATGACTTGGCCCAATCACCTACATCCATGTCGGCTCTTGAAGTACTCAAAACTTTCCCAACATAGTGGAAAGCCTTACTAGCCACCCTTGGTGCCGTAGAGCCCTCCGACTCCAAGTCGATCACATTCGACACAGAGAACGGAGAACCGTGGATGCCATCAACCATTGCCTTCCAAATTCTAGTTTCCATTCGGAATCTGGTCGTGCACTGATGCATAATGGACGAGGGGGAATCCACGTGCATTATGTCTACCTTAGTCTAGAAAAAGATTCAATCCCCAATTATACAACCATCCTCTACTACTATGCGGGCTTATGATGGACACCCCACTAAAGCCTAAGGAATCCTCCCTCATGTCCCCATCACATTATCTGGAAAAATAGTACTGATTGACATAGAGGTTGTCAATGCTCAATTGGACTATAACCTTCTCCTCGGAAGAAGTTATATGTATGCCATGAGAGTTGTAGCATCAACTGTTTTTCATCTCATGATGTTCCCTCACGAAGGGAAAATCATGACAGTTCACCAACTGACTTATCACGATCCGCAAGGGCTAACTGTACCAGCCAATATTATCCCTATGATCAACTCCATTGATCCACAAGGGCTAACCGCACCCGCCAATGTTATCCCTGCGGTCAACACCATGGTTGACAACATACCAGCCTCGCCATTGTTGAATGTGGGCCCTGGGTTGTTTGTTGATACCACCATGATGTCTTATTTCCCCTTAGTGTCACCACCGCCGACACCAAATAAGACTACGGATTTGTGCATGCTCTCATCTAGCACTGCTGCACCCAAACATCAACCACAGTCACAGCCCCAACTGCAACCACAACACCATCCGTAGCCGCAACACCATCAGTAGCCACAGCATCATTAGTAGTTGTAGCATTATGCGTAGCCACCACCACAACCTCATCCCCACATGCAACCATTAGGGATTTATCTGGGCTCCTCCAAGTCCACACAATTCCCTTCCTCTTTCCCTCGCCTAGTTTCATGAGCAAGCCAGTAATGGCTACCTTAAACTTGCCCAATTTTACATTGGGAATTCCCATGTGGTACCTTGATCCACCGGCCCAACTACCAATTCCCCAGGTAGTCTTAACCCCCATGCAACCCATTGTGGTTGAATCTCATCCTCCACTTGGCCCGCAAAAACCAACCACCGCACCCACACCTCACCACCCAAAAAGGGCCAGGGGAAAAATGTGAAAGCTACCACTGAACCTCGACAAATCCCGCCTTGCACTGTCTGTGAAGAACAAGGCCATCCAACTCAAAACTATCCTGAGATTCCCATAATCCACACACATTTGGATGCCATGGATACAACAGAAAACCTCTCTGTGGTTGAACTCCCAAGAGGGCCAATAGTGAGAAACAAGTCATTGAGAACAAACCATGCTTGTGCCCTCTGTGGATTGTATGGACACTATTCTCACCACTATCAAGACTTTTCCAAGTTTTGAATGGCTCTAGCCAGCCTTCGACAACATTCTCTTGAATCTAAGATCACTATGATCGAAGAAATCCATCCCCCACCTCCTTCTTCAAACACCATGTCCATTTACATGATGTCCAGTTCCACAAAATCCTCCTGTCTCTAGGCCTACCCCTCTTCCTCCATTAGAGACTAGGGGCAAGGCCACCAAATCCACAACCGATACCATTTACATGATCTTTAGCACTAGTTTCCCTTCCATCTCATCGACTGTGGAAGATCCACTTGATCTATCACAGCACCACTTACGCGATGACGAAGAGATTTGTAAGACCTCCTTCGGTTTTACCCTATTCCCTTTAAACCATAGGGTGGAATCGGTTCTTACCATCTCGGCAAGGGGGCATACGTCTTCGCTGACTCAGATGGTCACCTCTTGAAGAAACCGCGTAACGGGCTCTACCTCAAGACAGTATATGCCTAATACCACCATTATGAGTCCCTTATAGCATAGTTTTTTCCTTTTTTGTTTTACAACTTGCTTACCACAAATCACAAACCCCCATTAATAGGTAGCACCATTAGCTTCTAATTCAGAGTCACCCAGAGCCTGTTCGAGACACCCCTCACACCTCCATGCTCAAATTTCCACCCTCTATCTTCTTATGAGACCATCGTCTCATGTTTAACAAGTAATTTTTGGGACCACTTCCTAGAAGTTACCTCGATTTACGAGCCACATCATGGTGATACAAGTGTCTTTGGACCTACACTTGCATCACACTTGCCTACCGCCACTCATGCAGGTTCTCGGGCCACCTCCCATAAGGTGCATCACTTTATTTTAGCATATAGTTGTCTAATCTGTCCACCGCACCTTATGCGAGTCCCTGGACCATTGTCTGGAGGATGGATCATTTCCTTTTGCATGTATTTGGCATATAACTGCCACCAAACTTGCACTCACATCACATGTAGTCAATTCCATCCACCACAACTCACACATAGCTCTCCTGACCTCTGTCTGAGAGCCACGTCGGTTTGCGTGCCTCTACTACACCGACTCGCATGCCTCTACTGCGATCTATCTCGTGCATGTATTGATATGTTTAAGAGCCACCTACTCCATCCATACTAGATGGATGACCTTGGGACCACTTTCCACTATCCTGACATGGGGCACCACCTGTTCCACCGCGATCGGTTGACCACACTAGAGTTTCTTTTAATCTCTTTTCTGACTCCTAAAAGAACAAAAAGATAGTCGAGCGCAGCTACTTCCTTTTCCACTCATTAAAGTATGGGAAAGGGCATCTACATCATCTCATTTATCTCCTTTTGCAAACTATGTGTACCATCAAATGAAAAGGACCACCTTGGCACATTCCATCCAATACTGTTCCCCTCTACATCCTTTTATGCTTTCTCGGGTAGAGGGGCCGAACTTTACAAAAAAGCTCACCATGGGTTGTCGTTAAGCTTTTTTCTAGCCTTCTCATCAAGAAACGATTACCGAGCAAAATTGGTTTTGTTCATGCTCGTAAAAGTATCTGAATGACCATATAGTTAGTACAGGTTTAACATTTTTCGGCCTGATTGGACTACCAACAGTAAAGAAGTCTCTCATCCCCTATAGGATGGGTGAGCTCTCCTATGTATACTTTTATCATTTTTCGGGCACAGGAGACTACCAACAAAAAAGAGCCCCCACTAGAGTCTTCTTCATGCTTTAATACTCTTTAAAATTGAAAGCACCATCGAGCATTTACTTTCTCGGGTTCACCAAAAATCGACGAGATCGTACCACAACAGTGTCTTTAGACACCATCCCACAGATAACAGTTTGGCAACATTCCCACTTTGAGTCTCCTTTTTTAGAGTACTCTGCAATGTGTCTTCCTTGGATCCCATTAATATCAAAAGTGTCTACCTCCTCCAAGTATTTCCCATATGCAGTGGCATTCCTGGTATTATAGCTATGATCCCTTTCCCATGAGTTAGTTTCATTTGCTGCCTGGACTGCCCTGCCGTCATACTCTGAAAAACGAGGTTTGAGACCACTACACTCCCTTTTCCCTTGTTCAACCCCTTCCCCCCCCCCCCCCCCATTTAGTGGTTCAGACTTCATATTGCCTCACATCTTTCTGTTATCTCCCTCACGCTCCTGGTTAAGGAAACACCATTGCCTTGACTATGTGCAGGTCTCCCACTGTCAACGACAACACATGTATTCCATAGGATAGACCTAGAGGTCCCTGTATCTTGGTTTCATTAACCTCACTGATGAGTTCCTTGGACCACTTGAGAGGAGTCCTTAGTGCCTCTCGGGATGGTTGTTTCTCACATGCTTGACTCCAGCTACATCATCGCACCGTTGAGATTCGTACAGGGTATTGGTCCATGCAGTATTTGGTCAAAGACCCTGGATGTCAGTTGACTCTAGCACATTGATGAGTCTATTTGAGGGACCCAACAGTTTTATGTCCCTTGTGATTTTTGGGTTGCGTTGGAGACAGTGTTCAAAAGCCCTAGCAATGCTTCTATATAGATTTATGATTGATGCAACATATTGGTACCTCAGAGACTCTGACTCTTACTTAGCGGGTCCCTACAACTATGTACTGTTCCAGATCTAGTAGACCATCAGTCATGAAGATATAGCATTCCATGAGAATTCCATCGGTCCAATGTAACAGTCCTTCAAATCAGTATTGTATTCATCCTCTCATTGGGGCAACCATTATTGTAACAATAGTTGTACATGATCGGCTCTTGTATTATAGAGCTTAAATCACATTATTCTTTTGACATTGTTAGTAGCATGGGGATGCTTGCCTCATCCATATACATGTCACACATTATTTTTATCTCACCCATTGATGGGAACCATATTAATACAAAAACCAAAAGCCACCATGCCCCAGCCCAGGAAGCACCACCTCTCCCCAAGAAAATCCTATGATGTATGTTGGCCATATGATGAGCTCCTGCCCTCACACATCAGGGAGCAATTTTTTAACCAAAAAAATCCCACAATGAGCTCTACATGACCTACACCACCTAAATACATCTACGTACGACCCTCATTTGACCCCATTTGACCCCCACACCCTCAAGAAGGCTTAAAAATGTGAAAAGGGGCTTAAAAACCTCTAAAAAGAGAAAAAATAACTCTCATAGGGGCTAAAGCCTCCAAAAATGGGCTATAACCCCTCAAAAGAGCTTAAAACCCCCCAAAAGAGCTAAAGAGTGAGCGAAAGGGGCTAAATCCCCAACCAGGAGCTTAAAACCCTAAAAATCTTGAAAAAAAAGTATAAATAAAGGGGTGGGGGTCACTCTCAAATCACTCCTTCACTCCCTATTGTTACGTTTCCTGTGTGAGTGCCTTGAGACCATTTTCCTCTCAAGCCATTCACCCTTCCTCTCCTCCATTCCTCCATTGATCCATAGATCCCCATTCCTAAGAGAGTTGCTCTCCCAAGCTAGGGCATGGTGGCCCATTCCAACCAGAAGGTATACTTCTCTTTTCATGTTTTTTCTTTGGTAGATTGTAGTTTTCTAACATTGTTTGTTTGTAGGTTTATTTGCTTACAGTTTGCTGCAGGTTCTCCACTAATTTCTTGTATCCATTTCTTAGTTTTCTAACTGTTTGATGTAGGGTTGTGGAGCTTAGCCCTAACCTTGTTTGCAGGGGGTTTTTCATTTCGTTTTCTATTTTTCCATTCTCATAGGAACCATACCCTTTTGTCCTATAGACGGAAGGGATTCATTCCTACCTATAGCAAGGGCGAAAGCCCTACTACAAATTCCATGTGGTAAGACAAGCTTAAAGTTTCTCAACAAACTTATCCCACCTTAAGTTCAAGAGAGTGGAGGATGAACTTAAAGGAGAAAGGATGGCCACTTCAAGCATACAGAAAGGTCCTAGGATCATGCATATTTATAGGGGGAGCATTGAACAGTGATCAGTGATCAGTACCTTCATATGCATATATGTGGACACCCTTTGGAATTGATGGCAAATGTGGAGAGATGAAGACAAAAGGGGAGCATGATTGAAGGGGGAGCATGAGTTGTTGTCATCAATGAAAAAAGGGGGATATTATTGATTGAATTTTTATTGATTCCAACATGGACTTGTAGTGGACCCACAAATTGTCATTGATGCCACCAAGTCCCTCTTGTAGTGCATAGGTATGAATAATCCCAGTACCACCACATCCAGTGCCTTGGATCTCATACAAAGATGGGTTATTCCTTGAAGCACCTTGTACCCAGTTGGGACCACAAGATTGGATCTTAGAGCCACCGCCTTGTTGACGATGATGAATACCCTGGTGATGATGTTGAATACCCTAGATATGGTGTTGAATCCCTCGTGGATGATGGAGAATCCCTCAAAGGGTTGGAGAAGCATTCATGACCCATTCTCTGGTCATTCATGCTATGATGGTGTCATGCTACCCATAGAGAAGGATTTGCAGCCCCATAACAGGTAGCATGATGTATCTTGACCCTTGGAGGTATTCTTGTATGGTTGAGGTGGTTGAAGAAGCCCATGAAGCTCATCGGAATGTCAAAGAATCCTTTGGAACACCAAATGGTCCAAATGACCCATTATGTGGTCATTTGTGGTTTGCATGGTTATGGATGGCTTGATAGAGTCCTGGACCTAGGGCATGATAAATACATGATACCCACTTATATGGTGGCATGATAACACTTGACACACTTGGTTAATTGTGGGTGATGACATGGAACCTTTATGATTGGTAGTAGGGTCCTTGGTACACTTTTTGAAAATACGTTGTGATACCATGAGGATGATGGCACGCTCAACAATATGATGATGTTTGAAGGTATATGTGGTAACCTTGTTGTAGTATGATCAAACCCTAAGAGTGATTTTTGAAGAATTCTTGGGCATGTTGACCATTAAATATTTGTGACAAATAAAAATAATAATAAACAACCATAAATGGCATCTTCTTCAAAATAAATAAAAAAAAATTTCAAAAAAAAATAAAAATATATTAATTTGAAGACTAGTTGACCTTAATTTGAGGAGGTGTACATATTGAATTAGTATTTAAACACAAAGCCAATGAAGATGAAGTGGAGAATAGCAAGCTCATCAACTGAGAAAATTTGGAGCAGTCAAGGAATAGTCTTGATTCTTGTAGTAGTCAAGTGACAATCCTGAATTTTGTGGAGAAAACATAGTCCCGAGTTTTGTCTTGGAAGATGTTCTTTTGGTTTTTATCCTTACCTTTCTGCTGCTATATGACATTCTGTTCTTAGACTATTCTTGGGGTAAAACTTGTGTGGTTTGTGATTGTTTTGGAGGTTATTCCACATTCAATACACAATCCAAATTTTTGATGTGTGATGGTTACTATCATCTGGGTTCTCTTCGACAAACAGTTAGAATGTTGAAGTTATAAAAAAGTCTTGGTTTTGCATTCAGTTTTGGTTTCCTAAAAAATATGTTGGGTGATGGTTATCTTCCATGAACAGTCGAATGTTGAATTCATCTACAATAGACATACACTGAGTTGTGACATGCACAGGAAAATTCCATCTACAGCATGCATAAATTGAGTTGTGACATGCACAGGCAAAGTCCATCTACAACAAACATACACCAAGCTTTGACATGCACAGAAAAAAATGTTAATGTTTGACAGAACTTAATGAAGATGTTGATGGTATGTTGATACATATTCCACTATGATGATGCTTTGATAATGATGAAAACTATGATGATGGTGTATACCTTATGATGCATACAGTGGAATCTTTACAGTGATGTATACTTGTTCATACCCTAAACATATTGACACTTGAGGATGATGATATGATATGGTGATGTATTCTTATTCACTGTGGCATTTTATTCTCAATAAGATCTAGGAGCTAGAGCAATATTCACACTCAAATTATTTGACAAAATATGCAAGAGAACAACAAAAGAGACTGAAATAGCACATGTGAATGGTACTAATAAATGATCATATTATTATAGTACATTATGTAGATGTGTATAATACATATTTATAATACAACGGGTAAAATTCGTGAGCCCTTGGACGCCATGTGAATGCATATAAGTGTCAGGCTAGGATCTAACCCCTAAACCTCCTAGGTTGACCAATAGGCTCCAAAACCTAACCAAACAGCCATGAATCCATGTGTGAACATGTGTGAATAGGTAAGAAGCATTCTTGGATCATAAATGAGGGAAGGATAGCATGGGAGAATGCATGGGTGAGTGGGAGAGTCTCTAGGAGCCAAATAAATGCCCAAGAAGACCACAAAACAACCACATTCACACACTAGCACCCCTAGTCAAAGTTGGAAGTGTTTTTCTATTAACGTGGGTTCCTGGATGATAGAATGATCAAAGTAAAGCACCTCAACTGTCAATTAATGAGCAAGAATCACCTATTTGACCAGTATTGATCAGTATAACCTAAGTTAGACCATACAACATAAGCACAAGGAAAATGATTATGTCTCCTAGGTAGATCACCATGGTACTAAGGTAGATTATTTCTCTAACACCCCCCCTTAAGTATAACTTAGTATAGCTTATACCGAAATTATTTATTAAGGCCTTGGAAACAAAGGCACAAGTCACCTTTTACAACAAAATTTTATTAATGCATGTAACCGAGGTAAAGAGGAAAACCTCATGGGACAAAACCTCCACTCAAAAATGGACATGTCAGAGATGAGAAAAAAATGTATTCAAAGGTTCCTCGTTTCCACTTGAATGAGCTAAAATAACAAATTCTTGGTGGTGGACTTTGTGAAGATGTTGTGGATGCCAAGATCATGCATCAATGCATCAAAGTGTTGTAGACAAAGATCATGTGGAGAGGCCCTTTAATGGCCATCATTTGATGATGGAGGGGAATCATAAGAATGTATTTTTATGCAAGAATAATCTGATCTAATAGCATAATCAACAATGGAAAATATATCTTTGCAAACTTTTTCCCAGATAACATCAAAGGATTCAACAAAATTTGCTTCATGTGTAGCTTCCATATCATGAATAAAACCATGAATATTCTTCCCAATTTGATTAATAACCTTAATAAATCTGTAAAAGATATCATGAGGCTATGAAATATTAGAATATATGTCATATACAGAAAAAAAATATCATAGGTATGGTGTCTCCACGAGCGAATGGGTCCATAGATAGAGAAGAGTGAGCAACTAGATCACAATTGCAATTAAGAGAACCCAGAGGGTCTGGAGACTTGAGATTTGAACTATGGGTGGTAACATAAAGTATAGACATATGGAACAGAATTCCCATGAAGGAAAATGATATGGATTTCCAACCAGTGAAATGCATACAATACATAAAAGCAACATATACAAGTGACATAGCATTGGAAACTAAGCAATTTTGATATTTTCCAACTAGTGAACTTGAGGGTTGCCGGGTCTTTTGGTATTCAAATAGTTGGTTAAATGAGTCTATTACTGTCATAATATGTATATCATCATATATAACACCTTCAAAATTAGAATGGGAAATATCTTATTGTATTGGGAAAGAGATTTCAGAAGACTCATCAGGAACTAGCAAAAAATGACTAGTTTTGGGAGGAAGCTTTGGTGAACTGATTGGGTTTTATTCCAAGGAATGGATGGAGGATTCATATTATGATATATCAGAAGGTAAATAAGAAAAATAACCAACATAAATAGATATATTAGAAAAAAAATTTACCCATGAACTCAATGCATGCTCGGGCTTACCACTTCCTTGCTTGTGCTCCCATCCTCTTACAAAATCTGGAAGATCAATATGGATTTGTTCAAGGATTTTGGTCATTATGTCCATATTATTTATGAAGAAATATATTTCAATATTTGAACCTATTCAATAACCACATGTGGGTCTCTCTCTCATGTTTATCCTCCTGGATCTCAAAATCCCATGAGTAGAACTGGAGATTTTTGAACTTGACTACTTCTTCTCTTTCTCTTTTTGCTTCAAATATTTCTTATTGCCTTTGGCTTGATTTGATACACCAGCAGCAAGGGCTTGTTATTTGGTGGATTTTATGGTACCCATTTGTATGAGCTTGTCCTTCTCCTATTTCAAATACTCCATGAATTCAGTTAGCACAAGCTTTCTCCAATTTCTAGTTGTAAGCTTGCTTGAGTGGAATGTCAAAACATACACAGAATACTCAGGACCTAGCTTAGAAATGATAGACAAGGTAAGTGGATCATATTTATTATCTATGCCACACTGTTTAAGTTGAAGTACCAACGCTTTGAACTTGGTAAAGAAGTCTTCAATGGTCTCACAATGAGCTGGGCTCAGGGATATTAGCTCATTCTCAAGATGATGACCTATCATTTCATCAGTATTCCCAAATAGTGAATCAATCATG
Organism: Pseudotsuga menziesii; assembly: GCA_001517045.1. Lineage (NCBI taxonomy): Eukaryota > Viridiplantae > Streptophyta > Pinopsida > Pinales > Pinaceae > Pseudotsuga > Pseudotsuga menziesii. The sequence continues at coordinate 26,904 of LPNX011080162.1, forward strand.
AGACAAACTTCATTGAGTGTGCCAATAATTTCTACATGAAAGAGAAGATCCCTCAAAATGTTGAGGAAAATCTTTCCAAAAGCTTCATCAAGTCGATTGAAGTACTTAGCTTTCTCTACTGCAGAGTTGGATTTGGATTCAGTCCCCATGGTGACTATATATAGGCCTTTCAACCTCAATTAGATCACCATTTCAGCCTTTCATTCATAATAGTTGAATGGTGTAAGAAATAGTTGTCTGCTCCATCCTTCTTGCGCAACTTGTGACAAAACATTATAAAATCTACAATGCAAACACTCATATTTTTTGGAAATATGCCTTAAACAACAACTCAAACCTCTCTATATTTTTTTGCATATCCAAATAGAAATGATACCATGTGATAATTTCTTCTCAGTGAAATCTAGGAGCTAGATCAATATTCACACTCAAAGTATTTGACAAAATATGCAAGAAAACAACAAAAGAGACTGAAATAGCACATGTGAATGGTGCTAATAACTGATAATATTATTACAGTACATCTTGTATATGTGAATGCATACAAGTGGCGGGATAGTATTTGACCCTAAACCCCCCTAGGTTGACCAATAGGATTCCAAACATAGACAAATAGACATGAATCAATGTACGCAGGAATATTTCACTTTCTGCAGACAGAAATTGTTCCTCTGGTCTGAATGGTTCAGATATAGAACAAATGAACGACAAAGGATGAAGACCCTCCCTGGATGTCGTAGATACCTGGAATGCCACTTTTATAGTAGACCTATGTACCTGCAATCAGATTAAACATGAAAACACATCAAAGCTACCAAAACATAATCTATTCATCCATGTCAGTGACTAAGGAATCCAACAACATTTACATGTGAAATCAACTACAACAGTAATGTGGGATGGAAATCAACTTTGCATTAAGATGAATGGAGAAGTTTACAACCAATTAATCCTTAGTGTCGACATGCATCTCCATGAAACCAACACTTCATCCCCATAAGCTCCAACTTTGCTCTCTATTCTCTCCAATGGCTTGGGCCAAGTGGTCAATCCAATAGCATAACAATACCTCTATTGTTCCCCCCTCAACCATGAACATGAGCTTGTATTTATAAGGCTCAATGGATAGGAATGGTTGAGAGATTTTTGGATGAGGTGGCCTATAAGATCTTATGATGGGGGATCTCGAGTTCAACTGACCCACAATGTTAGAGCTAAGAGAGAACACGAGGCTCATGATCTAGAAGCCTCAAGAAACCTCTCTTTTTTTCCATTTTACCCAGGGTACCGCCTTTTGCCTCTTATGACATAGCGGTTAAGGTTAAAAATGCTTATGGACCAAAAGCTATAAGCGGTGACACCGCTTCTGGTAAACAAGATACAGGCGATGCGAGGAAGGTACCACCGTTGGATAACGAGGAAAGTGCGGTGCTGAGTATTTTCATGAAAGATTGACAAACAACATGGGTTTCCACTCCAAGTGCTGGGATTAAGGGAAAGTATGTAAGTCAAAGGTCTTATCACATGGTGGTGACAAGATTTTGGTATAACAGGATGCCCCCCAAAGCATAAGTCTTAGAGGGATACGATAAACGAGAGCTTTGAGAGAACAAGTCGTCGCTACGAGGTGAAAATGTCGGCTCAATCGGAACATGTCATCAAGTAGGAATCTGTAGTACATCAATATTTTTGACTCATAGACACAAGTAACCAACTCATGGCTGCAGACCAATACAAGGTAGATCCATGGGAGGAATAAACAAGCATGGATACTAGAATACAACGTAGATCCATGTGATAGAGGACTCAAACTTGGACATAGCTACCAGACATACAAAGTATATCTATGTCATACAGATGCAAATTTGAGCATAGCCACGACCATAAAAATGTGGACCCATGCTAGATGTACAAAACTCCATTGCAACCTGGGGGAAAAGCAATGAGTGCTTTAAACAAATACCCAGGGTCTTCGTCTCATTTTCCACAAAGTACGATTCTATCCATTTGATTACAATGATCTGAAGTCGAACATGGTAGAAACCACTTGATTACCGGCCAATGATGTGAACCGTTAACAAGTGCAAGGGAGATCACCATTGATGTCAATGATTCTCAAGGTACCCTAGTACAATCTACTGAGCGTGAATAGATGTCCTGATGTCGAACACCCAATCGATTATATCGATAAAAGGTAAATGATGCGAACCTATGTCGAGAGTGAGAGAATCTTTCATTAAGGAATACAAATCTCAAGGTACTAAGTATTGTTTCTAAGACTATTTCTCGGATGATGAGTTGACATCAACGGGAATAGTCTCATCGAAGGAGGGCCATGATGAGTCCCACATCAATGACACGAAACTCGAAACATAGTTCTGGAATGATGTGAATGTAGTAACCATAGGACTGACTCAAAAGTACTAACACAAAGACTGTGTTCACTGCAAAGGTAAGACTTCTTCCAATTCCCTTTGAACATCGGGCGGCACGAAACAAGACTTGGCAACATGAATGAACGGGACAAACACACAATGCGACAGTGGACAATGCATTCTTTTGAAAGACTCAAATGAGTGGCATGACTCATGAAAGTGGATCGTCATGGAGATCAACTGAATACCCAATTGACTGACATGATATGTAGACAAGTTCCATGATCAAAAGTAACGACAAACTACTGCCATTTATTTGCAAAATGATTCCCTTCCCATTTTCCCCATCATGATCGATGAGTGCCTCTTTTCGGTTTTACGAGTTCAAAGAGGGTAAAAAACACTCGATATAGCTTGTCGGAAGACAAGTCCAAACTCATATGTTTTACGAACCTGAGAGAAGAGGGGTTCATTCCCAAAACGGTTCTCTCAATGTTTAATTTTAACGAGTCCAATGAAAGAAAACTCAGTATCGTTCACGTTTAGAGAGTCTAAATGATTACGGAAGAAGACTCTAGAGGGGTCCTTTTTCGTATGATTTAGTCTCTAAGGCCTGAAAAAGTGTAAAATCATAACTTAGAGAACTCTTCCAGTAATGATTGGCTGGAGTGTTCCTTTTTCATAAATAGTCTATCCGAACCAAAAAAGAGAAAACCTACCGTCAGAGAGACGAATCTTCAAATGCTTTAACGAGTGTGAAGAAGACAAGATCGCTTGACAATATTTTCATATTTAGGGAGCCTAAAAAGAGTTTAAAGAGGACTCCATGAGGTTTCTTTACACAATGTCAATTTTTACGAGCCTGGAAAGAATCAGAAACAGACTCGACGATCTTTTCATGTTTAAGGAGTCTGAAAAGAGGTGAAAGAAGACTCCATGATATTTCTTTACACAATGTCAATTTTTACGAGCCTGGAAAGAATCAGAAATGGACTCGGACATTTGATACTGCGTTTAAGGAGCATGACCAAAGTGTCGTAACAAACGCTCATCGACTTTTTCCATTTTATGGAAGTACGAAAAAGTCATAAACAAACTCCCAAATCTTTTTTCTATGGTGCTCCTATCCTGCAATTGACTCAAAAACTAGTGTTAAATGCACTCATGATGAACATTAAGGGATTACGATAGATAAATTTTGAGTAAAAAGTGATTTTAAATCAAAACTATAGTATATCAAACCCAAAAAATGCATATATAAGTCATGTAAATAGTAAAAAATCAAATCATTTTACTATTTACCCATACTGGAGAGCATTTGGAGCACTTTCCTAATCAGATCTTCAACAGCTGATACCGGGCATTGCCACCGTCAGATTTGAACGTCGTCAATTGCAGGTAACAGCTAAAACCCTACTCTTTCTTTTCATAGGCTTCATTTTGAGTTTTTATGGGGTTTTGGGCTACTACGGAAAGACCTAAAACCATGGAAACGGGCACCGCGCATACCCCTTGCTGGATACGCAGTACCTCACTAGAACCGTGCCTAAAACAAAGCTGACAGGCGGTTCCACCGCCTGTCTCCAACAATGCACAGGTGGTGCCGGAGGTGGAGATTTCAAACTACTAGCATAAGCAATAATAAACCATTCTGTTGAATTTAAATGATTGGGGATGATTCTAATGTGTGCTATGATTGTTTTTGGCAAGTTTTTGTTGCTCAATCATGGTAATATAGAAAAAAAGACAACATGACAATGATGACGCCTTCGCTGAAAGAAATGCGGGTTGTATAGCCGCATTACGAGACTGTGGGATCCTGAAATTCTTTCGGACCCCAAGCATGGTATCACATGAGCGGTTGTTAGAGCACATACTTTGGATGTGGAATCTGTAGCAGCAACATTTCGAGGTTGGGGCCCATATTCTGACAGTAAAGGTAGAGGACATCTACTTCTTGACTAGTCTCTCGAGATGGGGTGCCCCCATCTCACTGATAGGTTCCCGAGGAGGTGATATTGGCACTCGAGAGTTGATAGATCGTCACTGTGTCCCAGGGACGAGGACATCAGAGAAGAAAATCCCCATTAGAGTAGTGACGGATGGACCCTTACAGACTATCCTATTTACCATGCAGAGGGTGGCTGGGATTCAGAGTGTGCACCAGGCTTCTAGGGCACACATGTTATATGCCATAAAGGCCATGGCACCCACGGTATTCAACCGGGTGGAAGCCATGATTCCGATATTCAAAGATTAGCTGACTAAGTGTCCGCAAGGAGAGATAAAGTAGTTTGGCTTTGGTTATATTTTAGCCTGCTTCTTCTTTGAGTGGGTGCCACAGATGAGACCTCAAGTGGTCTTCAAAATCCTGAAAGCACGGGACCCCCGTATGCTGAGGTGGGTCCAGATTATGGCGTGTACAGGAGCAGGCAGGGGGAAGGTGAAGTTCGGTGACCTATTCTTCAAATGGCTCCGTGATCAGATCCTCATGGTGGAGGATTATGCTTATGTAGGCACAGAATTCCGCGGGAGATCCTGACCTACCACTCCCACCTGGCGGCCAGTGGTGCAACATCGGTAAGAAGCAAGAAACCCTAAAATGGATGAAATGTTTTTATGTTTTTTGATGTTTTATAATTTTTATGTTAAGTAACGAGACTCAGATATTCTCATGCAGATGTTGGAGCAGTGCGACCTGGGGGAGCCTCCCCATTGGATAGGCGAGCTGGAGCCTGCTTTGTACCACAAGGAGATGATATCACCGGGGAGTTAGAGGAAAACCTAGAGAGGTTGACCTTGGATATCCCAGATGCTTTCATTGATAACCTCCCTATGAGGTATCATAGAACTACAGTGGGAGTACCAGGATGATTAAATAGGCTACTACGTAGAGTAGCTCGAGAAGTGATGTGTTAACACGAGCATCACTAGACATTCAGTGTATGAGATATCTACTAAAAGCTTATAGCTTCAGGATTTTGTATGGTGATTTTTCCTGAAATCCTACGTGCTTCGGATGAGGTCTCGTGACCTATTTTTTGTAAACTTGTTCATATATATATACAGACTTTTACCTAGTGTTTTATGTCTCAAATGGTGAATGTATTTTACATGATTTTTATGTGTCTTTAAATTTTTATTTACAATGGACCATGTTTAATTTCAATGTCATGAATGGGAAATATTCCAGTCTAGGATGTAATTATCTAATGAGTCAACAACTACATTATGTTCCATAGGGATGTTACTATAAGTAATGGTTTCAAATGAACTTTCTAGCAAGTGTACTCTCCAGAAGAGGCGGAGAAGCACAGGATTTCTAATGGTGTAGACATGGTTCAGATGACAAACCACAAGTTGTGAGTCCATCAATACTACCAGATTGTGAACATCTTTGGAGGCAGCTTCAGTCAGAAGACCAATGACTGCTTGATACTCGACGATATTATTGGTAGCGGTACCTATACAAACCACTCTTGAACTGACCAAATCTTCAACCGGGGAATATAGAACCCAAGCATCTGAGGAGAGATTCAAGGTGTGGCGGCAAGCACCTCAGCAAAGCCATAAAAAGCCATCTGCATGACCAAAATATGGTATAAATAGATATGGACCTGAAACTCAAAACCATCTTGAATATACTAAAAGCACACTGAAAGCCAAGCAATATACATATATACAGGATACTATACATTGAATAACCTTAATGAGACTCAGAGAGATGCTACCTTGGCTAATGAGGCACATAAGAAATGCACCAAGGCACAGTATGATAAATCCATCCATCCTCGTGCCTTTAATGAGGGTTACCTAGTTTTGACTTACGATCAGAGATATGACAAGCTAGGGAAGGGTAAGTTTGAGTCCATGTGGTACAGACCTTTTGTTATTTCTAAGGTTTTAGAGGAAGGATCCTACGAGCTCGTTGACTACGATGGAATCCCTTTAGAGCAACCTCTCAATAGGTTGTACCTGAAAGAATGGGTTGGAAGTTACAACTGACTTCCCTTCTAGTCTTGGGACAACATCCCAAACATTGTTCTTCATGATCGATTAGTATTCTTCGATGATAGCATCCTTCCATTCTTTATGTTCTGTTTCTTCTTCATAACTGGAAGGTTCTTTGTCAATGAAATAACATAGTAAAGCTACATACCCGGAGCAAGATCTGGTCTTCTTTCTTTCTCTGTGATTCTCTTCTGGAGCCCAATATCTCTCTGCACCTTAGATAAGTTCTTATACCCAAGTGGGTTTCCTCTTATGAGGATTCTTCTCCAAAGGTGGATCTACAGGTCCTTGTGGTTCTTCGAAATCTTGATCTTCTTCTTGAGTTTATTCATTCATGGTTGTATCATGAGTTTTGGGTGCTTCTGCTTCTTCAGGTTCTTCAGCAGGTCTCTTTCTACATTTGTTGTAAGCTGTGTCTTCATCAAATGTCACATCCCTACTGATGTCAATCTTCTTGTATCCTAGGAAATATATTCTGTAAGCCTTCGAGCTTTTAGAGTATCCCACAAATATACCCTTCTTTCCTGAAGGATCTAATTTTGTTCTCTTCTCTTTTGGAATGTGTATGTACACATGACAGTTGAATATTCTGAGATGGATGACTTCTGGTTTCTTGCCAGAGAAGACTTCTTTAGGAGTCTTGTTCTCAAGTATTGTATGTGGAGTACGAATCTGTACATACATCGCTGTTCTGGCAGCTTCCGCCCAAAGTTGCATAGGAAGGTCTTGATCATGAAGCATTTCTCTTGCAGCTTCCATGATAGTTCTATTCTTCCTCTCTACAATCCCATTCTGTTGTGGATTATAAGGAGTGGACAACTCCCTCTTAATCCTTGATTTTTTTCATAGCTCTTTGAATTCATTTAAAGTGAATTCTCCGCCATTATCTGATCGAAAAGTCTTGATCTTGTTTTTAGTGTGGTTCTTGATCAAGGCTTTGAATTCATTGAATTTACTAAATACTTTGTCTTTGTTCTTCATGAAGTAAACCCATGTCTTCCTAGAAAAATCATCAATAAAAGAAACATAGTATGCATACCCGCTTAGTGAGTTTGATGACATAGGACCGCATACATCGGAGAGGATGATTTCTAGGATTCCTTTGGTTTTGATTTCGCTGCTAGGAAATGTCTTCTTTGTATTCTTTCCTTTCACACATCCTTTGCAGACCCCATCATGTTTTGTTTGGAATTCTAGAAAACCTTCAACAACTTTTCTTGCAATAGGTAGTGCTTTGTAATGCACATGTGCAAGCCTTCTATACCAAAGTTCACTTGGCTCTACTGTTTCATGGACCAAGGCTTGTTCTAGATGGCCCTTCAATTTGCACAAGCCTCCTTCCTATTCTCCAATCACTACTGTATCATCGATAGTCTTTCCTCTTGGCCACATGATGACTTGACCATATATGAATGCAACCCTCATTCCTTTTGCATCCAATGCTGATATAGAGAGAAGGTTCTTCTTGAGTCTTGGCACAAACAATACTTCTTTCATTATTAGAGACTTTCCAGAGTCTAGTTTATAGGAAGATTCCCCACTACCTTTTATTGGATATTGGTAGTCATCTCCTAGCTTCACCTTGTGAGGTGATTCGTGTTCTGACAGTCTCACAAAGGATTCCTTGAATCCAGTCATATGTTTGGAATCCCAACTATCTACAAGCCAATGATCATTTCCATGAGTAATGTTACTTGTGAGAGCGAAGATCAAAACATATTCATCTTCACTTGAAGAATCTTCACTTTCATATCTGGTTCTTTTCTTGGATGGTTCATCATCCTTTGTAGCATGAGCATGATGTCTTCTTTTGTTCCCCTTCTTCTCATGAGAGTGAACCTTGTTCTTAGGACATTCTTTTGCAAAGTGTCCTCTTTCATCGCATTTATAACATCTCATTTTAGATAGGTCTCTTCTAATGTTATCTCTATGATGAGGATCCTTACCTTTGGAGTAATGAGGTCTTCTTCTACCTTTCTTGGAGTGAACTGTGAGAGCTTGATCTTCACTACCCATCTTCTCTTCTCGAGCTGCTATCCGAGCTTCTTCTTGAGAACATTCTTCCCACAGTCTGCTAAATTTGACTAATTTCTTTCTGGCACAGATTCCTTGGATGAAAGAGTCCCATGTCCTAGGGAGACCATTCAAGGTTTTCATCACAATGTCTGCATTCATCTACAGCTTCTAATTGTTCCTTGATCTGAGAAACCCTTGTGCAGTAAGATTGGATGGTCTCTGCATTCTAAATCTTCACATTCTTCAGTTGATTCCTCAGAGTCATCTTCTGGTTTATGTTCTTCCCTTCAAACAATTTGGTTAGGGCATCAAACATAGCTTTAGGTGTCTTGAGAGAGGTCACATGTGGGATAAGGTGATCCTTGATAGAATCAGAAATGATCCTCTTTTCCATAACCATATTCTTCTTGTGTAAGACCTTTGCCTCATCTCCCTCTGGAACTGGAACCTCCTCACGGATGTAGGAGTCTAACTCATTTTCTTCCAGGACCAGGGAGATCCTATACTTCTAGGCTCAGAAGTTATCAGCTCCCTCAATATTTTCATCAAGCTTGTTATGATGGGACATCTTTAAACTGAGAACCTAAAATGGAAATACAAAAGATTTAGATCTTACTAGGTCAAGATGTCAGATTTGGATTTGGAGCTGAAATCCCACAGTACTAGATCAGGAGAAAATTAGGGTTTTGCTTTTATGGAGTTTTGTCCACCAAAATGCCTTGAAATTTATCCCTAACTTCGATTTTGGGGAGGAGATCAATCCAGGCCTAGGCTCGCTGAAAAATTCCTCTTCTGTGAAAATCCCTAATTTCCAGCAGTAGTGTCGGGTCCAAAACTGAAAAACCTTAGAATTGGATTCTGCTTCGACAAAAAGATGCGCCCTAAGGAGGAGAGTTATTCCACCTTACTTTTACTGAAAATCTATGGAGGAAGATCCACAAACTAGGAATCCCTAGTTCCCGCAGCTGCACAATGTCTTCTTCTCAGGTTAGCTCTAATACCATGTTAGTTTTTCAACATTAAGCTAGCATTATTAGGATCTTTAACTGAGAGAATAACAAGTACAGCAATCAAACACAAGAGACAATGAACACAGTGTTTTTCCTCGGGGAAAATATAAATGGAGAAAACCCTGCAACTTCCTCAGAGATAGAATCAGCACCAAAACAGTAAAAGCCCAAAATAGTAAGTGATCTCCCGACAGCAATAATATTCTTCTTGTCTAGCCCCAGTGTCTTCTCCTTCCTCAACTATGCACTACACTTGAGTGTGTATAAGTTGTGTGATAAATAGAGACTCCAGTTCTCTATTTATACTAATCCCAACATGACTAAAACCCTACCAGGGCCAACCTCTACTAGGAGAGTCTAATAACCCTAGTGCCCCAGAACTGTGGAGACTTTAACCCTTAGACAATCGGAGGGTTACCCACAATGAATTGACATGACTTGTTTAAATTATTGATCCTCCCGATTGGAACATTGGGGCATGGCAACATGACTCAATTACATTATAGATACATCCCAGAATAAACATCGGGTTACAATACATAAGATACATAAATGAATACATTCCGAAGTTACAAATACATTTGCACTCACAGTACTTGGTCGAAGACCCCGGATGTCACCTGTCTCTATCACATTGATGAGTCTATTCAACGGACCTAAATAGGTTATGTCCCATGTGATTTTTGAGTTGCGTTGGAGACAGTGTTCAGAATCCCCAGCAATGCTTCGATATACCCTTATGATTGATGCAGCATACTTGTACCACATAGACTCTGACTCTCAATCAGTGAGTACACATAGCTATGTATCGTTCCAGATCCAGTAGATCGTTAGTCATGAAGATATAGCATTCCATGAGAATGCCATGGGTCCAATGTACCAGATCAGTATTGTATTCAGCCTCACATTGAGGCAACCATTATTGTATCATCAGTTGTATATGATCAGCTCTTGTATTTTAGAGCATAGATCAAATTATTATTTTGACATTGTCACAAGCATGGGGATTCCCACCTCATCCATATACATATATCTCACACATTTATGGGAACCATATTAATACAAAAACCAGAAGCCACCATGCCCCAGCCCCTGAAACACCACCTTTATGCAGCAAATCCTATGATCTTCGTCGGCCATACGATGAGCTCCTGCCCTCACACATCAGGGGGCAATATTTTAACCCAAAAAATCCCTCACTCAACTCTACATAGCCTACACCACCCAAGGACACCCATTCACGATCGTCGTAACACCCCATTAGACCCCCACACCCTCAAAAAGGCTTAAAAATGAGTAAAAGGGCTTAAAAACCTCAAAAAGGAGCCTAAAAAACTCTCCTAGGGGCTAAAGCCTCCAAAAAGGGGCTAAAACACCTCAAAGGAGCCTAAAACCCTAAAAGGAGCTAAAGTTAGGGCAGAAGGGGCTAAAGCCCTGACCAATGGCTTAAAACCCTAAAAGTCCCCAAAAAAGCTATAAAACGAGGGGTGGGGGTCACTCTAAAACATTCCTCCCTTGCATACCGTTATGCTACCCAAGTGGATGCCTTGAGACCATTTGCTGCTCAAGCCACCCACACTCCCTCTCATCCATCTTCCCTTTGAGCCATAGCTCCCCCATTGTCAAGAGAGAGGTGCTTCTCCAAGCTAGGGCATGGTGGCCCATTCCCACCAAGAGGTATAATTTTTGTTTTATTTTGTTTATTTGATTTTTTCTAACATCTATTTGCTTACAGGTTTATGGCCTAACATGTTCTTCCAGGTCTCCATTGTTGTATGCAGGGTCTCGGAGGTCTTTAACCCATAACCTTGTGTGCAGAGGGGTTCCATCTTTGCTTTTATTTCTGTCTAAGTTTCATTCCCACTTTTTTTTCTGCATTTCCACATAGGAACCTACCCTTCCATCCTATAGATAGAAGGGATCCATTCATGCCCCTGTAGCAAGGAGAAATCCCTGCTACAATGCTCCTCGACTGAGGTAGGATTACAATGCATGAAGTCAATCCCCCATTTGGAAAATGGGCCAACGGCAATGATGGGGTGTAGCGGAGCAGGATGAGTGCACTTTTTGGGATAAAAGTGTTGACAAGGTGGCCATTTCTTAACAGCCTCATGACAATATTTGAAGACGGAAGGCCAAAAATAGCCAGCGCAAAGGATTTTCTGGGCTATAGCCATCCCAGATAAATGACCACCACATGCTCCAGAGTGGTAATCATTCAACACATGTTCAGCCTCCTCATGGGTGAGGCATCACCGAAGAATAGAATCAATCCCACATCTATACAAGGTATCATTCAGGATGAGGTAGTATTTCACGTGGTGACGGAGATTGTCACGAGATAAATGCGGCTGAAATCGTTGTGTTTGGAGATAAACAAGCAAATCTCCATACCATGGATCGGTGATGCTAATCAAAAACATGAATTCATCTGAAAATGAATCACTGGGCTCAGATTCTTTCGAAGCACAGGGAAGGTCACACATGAGCTCGGCAAATACCAAAGATTTCTTTGATGTGGCTTTGGCAAATTCTAGATCAAACTCCTGAAGTATGACTATCCAGTGGGAGTACTTTCCCCTGAGCACCTAACAAGTCAGGATGTAATGCATCGGGCTCTGGTTTACCAATATAGTGGTTGTGCGGAGCAAAATGTAGTGAGAAAATTTTTGTACAGCAATGACTGTGGCCAATGCTAAATTTTCCACACATGAATAGCGATTTTCAAAATCCATGTGATTCTTACTGGTGTAATAAATCACGTGATCCTGACTGTTGGGATTTTCCTGCACCAAAACCATAGCGATGGTAGTAGCAGAGGCAGCAATATACAAGATAAAATCCTTTGAATAATCCGGGGGGTGTATCATGGGTGAATGGGTCAAAGCGTGTTTAGGATTATCAAAGGTGCGTTGGGCTTTTTCATCCCAGAAGAACAGGGTTTTCTTCTTGAGGAGACGCATATAACAATGTGTTTTCTCTTCGAAATTGCACACAAAACAGCAGAGAAAGTTTTCCTTCCCTTGCAAACTTTGGAGTTCAAGGAGATTAGCTGGGGCTGGTAGAGCTAAAATGGCAGCAATTTTCAGAGGATCAATCCGGATGCCATCTTTGGATACCACAAAACCTAGTAGACTTCCCCTCTCAATGAAAAAAACACATTTATGTGGATTGAGCCATATATTATAATGACATCATCTCAAGAATATCTCTCTAAGATGACCATGGTGGTCCTTCCGTTGCTGTGAATGAGCAAGGAGGTCGTCAAGGTACGGTTGAACAATATGTTTACTATCGTGAAACACATAGGACATTGCATGTTGGAACGTGGCTCCATCATTTTTCAAGCCAAAAGGTAACTTCTTATATGCAAAGGTTCCCCATGGGAAAATGAATGTCATCTTATGCTGATCGGTGGGTAATATCTCAATCTGATTATAGCCAGAGAAGCCATCCATAAATGAGAAGATTGTCAGGACCTGGAATTGTCCATTTTTCCACCACTTATTGACATACTTTTCATCCATTTTTCATCCATTTCTTACCATTATTCCTCATTTATCATTCCATTTTCCATTCATTTGTTGCAGCTGCGCATTGTACAGCCGCTACTTCCATTTGATATTTTAAGTGGTTAATAGTGACTATTTTCCTTTATCTTTGATGAATTAAAAGACTATTATGCATAATTTTACTAATGATGGTTTATGGAGTGATTTTCCACGTACAGGATGCTCACAGCCAGCTGTTACAGCCTTAACCAAAAACGCATGCCACATAAGAACACCTTTATTCGCGTCTTGATTTTCGGGCAGATGGAAACGAATCTCAAAAATCCGAGACATGGGTTTTGTGCGTAATATCCTCATTTACCTGACTCGCGAGGAAATCTCCAAACAAAGCTACGGTTTGTGATATGCAGGTGGTTCTTCGAAAGGGTATTTTCCAGATTTGGTGTTGCGGCCGGTTCCAAAGTTGCCAGTAGTTACGGCCATGTTTCAGCTGTTACAGATCACAAGCTGGGGGTTCAGTTATTCATTTCCAGGAGATAATTTTATGTATAAATATGTAATCAATCTCATTAAGAAGGGATGATTATTAATTATTGATTATTATTGATTATTGATGATTGATTGATTGATTAAGCATGATAGATTAGGCAAGATAGGAAAGGGATGATAGGAGATAACACAATGTTGTGATGTAGGATTTGATCCAGATCTGTTGTAATTCTTTCCTTATGATAATACATGCTGGTAGTTTCTTAATTCTGGAGTTGTAGATTTCTATTGTGGAGATCCAGCTCTGCTCAGTGGAGGAAGGGCCCTCTTCCCTGAGCAGATGCTGGTAGTGTTAATTGTAAGTGTGTTATTGTTTAGATCTGCTTATTATTTTATTCATGCTTTCATTCATTGATTTCATCATAGTTGTGTGCTTTCATTCATCAGATCTGTCATAATCATTGTGCTGATAATTCATTTGGTAGATCGTTGGCCAACATAACAATTCTTTAGATGTACGTAATCAGATCTTGTTTCATAGGAATAGATCTTGTTGAAGTGTATTCGATTTACAGTTTGATTTATGAATAGGTTTGAGCGTTGATTTCTTTTCAAGCAGATGTGATCTAGTTTACAAAGAGTTTCGATTGCATACCAATAGATCAACAGTGTCAGGTAGAAATTGTACTTGCATATATTTTGCACGATAGCTTTGAAATAAAAGACTTTCTCGGGTTGACAATAAATTTTGTACACTCTGTATGTTGGTAATAATATACTTGCATATTGGGTGCCCAACATTTTGGCGCCGTTGCCGGGGAAGTTATCAATTGTGCAATAGTACATCTCACATTGTTTTGCAGATGCATTGTTAAAATAGGGCATGTAGGTTGCATGATTACATTTCAGTTTATTGAATTTATTTTGAGTGTTAATTTTCTGTCTTTACATTCAGTTTTATTTCATTTTCAATCTTTGCAGCATAAATCTTATCATTCTCCTTAGTGGTGTTGTAAGCACCACCCATTTTACTAACAAGTTGACAGGAACATTCGAAGGAGGAGCCTCAAGATAGCACATAAAGAATCTAATGAAGAGATGGCAGGTGAAAAAGATGAAGAAGTTGTTACCTTCGAATTTCCCATCAGAGATTCGAGAGGAGTGGCACCAACGAAAGGAATTCCCCCACATGTTCTACCAAATTTTCATGGTTTGGAAAACGAAGACCCTAATGTATTTTTATTTCAATTTGAAGTACTTTCTAGAGGATATGGTTATTGTGCTAATGATCAAAAGTTGAATGTGTTTCCCCTTACTTTAAAAGGAACAGCCCTCCGATGGTTCATGAGCCTCGGTGGGAATTGTATACAAACTTGGGAAGATATGAAACATATGTTCTTGAAAAGGTACCAAGATTATTGCAGGGTCAATGAAGACATCTTCGAAATGACACAAGGAGAAGAAGAGAGTCTGGAGGAATCCATAGAACGATTTCAATATAACCTCCAAAGATCCAAACAGAGGAAATTGGGGAAGGAAATCTTAAAAACACTTCTACTCAAGGGAATCCAAGCTGAATGTTTAGAAATATTGAATCTGATCGGAACAGGTAATGTATTTCAGTTAGCATATGATGATATTTGTGAGTTATGTAGAAGGTATTCAAGAGGAAACTTCAAGACTGGTAAGAATTCTAAGGAACTTTTATCTCCATTTTTCAAATCTGCTACAAAAACAAGAGTTTTACAAGCTGAAATTAGCAATTTATTTAAAATTTCTAAAGCTGATTCACAATCGCTTGTTTTGCAGGATAAGGAAAAGCAGGAGGAAATAAGAGAAGCAAGGGATTGCCCTTTGGATAATCTTGAAAGTTGTGGTATATGCGACTTGAATCACTCCACAGATCATTGTCCCTCCTTACCAAAGATGAAAGAAACATATCATAGAGATCTGAGAGTTACAACCAACTCGTTGCAACAGTCATATCAACCATGGCCTACATCTATGGTTCGAAATTCTATCCCTCTATTTCCTTACTCTCATACTCAGCCATTGAATACTCTTCCACCATGGCAGCTGTTGCAGCCTCAATTTAACTTTTACCTACCTTACCCACAAGGTTGGAATGGTCCATCTTATGATCATATGGCCACTCTCCCTCATGCTGCAACACAAGTTGGTCCTTCAATATCAATCTCACAAATCAATCATCTACATCAGCCACATATATCTTCTCATCACACTCCTTGGTATCCAACACAATTTCCTGTCCAATCCACCCTCCACCCTAACCATAATAAAGCAGTACAGTATGCTTACAATGCTGAACTACAAAATGTTCCTACATCTCCCTCTTGTTCTACCTCATCTACACCATTGCGAAAAGGCTGTGCGTTGTTGCACCAAATCCATACGAGGCGTGAACATGTTTTAAATCCAAGTTTTGCAGATGGAGTTTCTTCTAATGCTCATAAGCAAGCAGACAAGATCAACAAGACACACGTGA
>LPNX011080166.1:9349-26271 GCA_001517045.1 Pseudotsuga menziesii
GTTATAAGCTAAGGTAGAATTTCCTACCAAAAAACTACTATGATGAAATCGAATGATGGCAAGCAAATATTATATAGTTTAAACCTATACTTTGTTAATTTCCAAGGAATAATATATATCGTTGGCATGTTGCTTATCATTAGCAATCATAGGTCATAAGGTTATTTGAAATGATAGACTGTAAAATGTTTTGTGCAGCGCTAACTTAAGGTTTCGACACACTCTTGTTGAAATTTTTGGAAGGGCACGTGGATAGGATTACATCCATTTGTTGGTTGACTTAAAACCTTGCAAACCCTACTCCTTTGCATTTCAAACCGAGGTTTCTCCTTCTTGCTGGCCGAGCTGTGAGCTCGTGGCCATGAGAGGCTTGTAACCACCTTAACATTGGCATTTCCCCTGCAAATGCTATATTGTGACTACTGGGTAAAGTCGTTTATGGTTTGGGTTCTCATGTGTGTTGAAAATTACATCGCGAGTGTGGTTGTTGGTTTTTCATTGTGGTCCGAAGACTGTACTTGTCTCAATCCTGCAACTGGTCACACATAGCTTCTGCATTGTAGAATTGAGTCGGTTTTCTTGCTTTCTCCTTTGCAGAGGTGACTTCAAGGTTTCTTTCCTTTCAGTTCAGTGCCAACGTGGCCTGGTGTGGCCATCTCTTCTTAGTTTCGACTCCAAGTTAACAGGTAATACTTACCCTATCTCAGTTTTCTTTTTCATTTGTTTATCCTTACGAGGGTTTTTATCATTTTATGAAAACAAGTATTTAAAAATTTTTGGTTTGGAACTTGCGGGTTCCTACTACCAGCTCCAATACTGTAGGTGGAAACAAGCTCATACTTCAGTCCTTCCATGGGATTCCAAATTGGTAAGCCCCGATTCCATCAAGGGTTCTTCCTACATGAGGTTATGGTTATTGGAAGTGGTTCCTGTGGTTGAATTGCACGGCCTTGGTTCTTTTTTAGTTATGTTTTAAAGCTTGTTTATTGCTTGTCAAAGTTTTTAGAAACCCTTATGGGTACTTCGTGCAGGGTGAAGAAGGGTCTGGAAGCCATGATGTAAAATGGTTTTTTTAAAAGATGTTTTTAGCCTTACGGCCTGAACAATGTAAATGATTTCATTTTTTTTAAAAGAGCCCAGCTCTGAACTCAGAGAGGCTTGTCGACCTCTACCTAGTTTACCTCAGTTTTTACAGTAGGTTTTAGTTGGTGAAGGAAGACTGTGAAACAGTCAGGGTTGTAAATGTGAATAGGATTTTGTTCTCCTCTAAACAAAACATCTTGATATTGTTTAATATAAATAGATTTTGTGCATTTTGGTTTTATTAGCAGGCGATTCTATATTTGCAATTGGTTTAATTAATATTGGATTATTTTAATTTCTGATTTCAATAATTTGAATATGTAATATTTTTCATTATTACCCTGCATTTATGATGATTCCCAATGCACAGTTTATGGGAAAATTACTATGTTTTAAAAAGTGATATTTATTTTGGTTTTGGCTTTTAAAGGGTTAATTATTATATAAACCCTACGGTTTGACAATAGGTAATAGATAATAGCACTAACAGATAATGATTCGATACTAACTCGGTTTATTTAATAATTTCTTTAATGATTTTTACAGTTTGTTTTTAATTTTCAGTTAAGAAGAATTAGGGTTTTAATGCTGCATATTTGAAAATAGAATATATTTATCTATCGGTAACTTCTGTGGTGTTAAAAGGATTATAGTAGAATCCTTCTGTCTTAGACAGAGACACACAGTGTCTAGAGTTGAATGTTGTAAAAATGTTTCTACAAATTTTTTTTACCTGGTTTTTAGATGTTAGCCTACTTACTTTACTTATGTTTAACTTTTAAACTGTAATCTCTATATTTTATAAGAATACTAATACTATATTTATTTCTATAATAATATTATTACTATTATTTTACATACCTATCTTTTAGTTTAACTGAAGTAAATAAATATAGACAATATTTAATACTTCTTTACAGTAGCAATCATAAGAAAACTAAGTAAAATCTAGTTACTGTTTTCATTCAAGTAAAAGAATCATCTTATTCACCTAAACACCTAGCTGTACTAGAGTACTGCCTAAGTCAGGCATGGAAAAATATAGTTTGGAAATTCTAATTCTATCTATTTCACATTTTACATATTCATTTATATTCCTAACATAATCCGTAACTTACCAAGTCTAACATTACACAGTTACTCCTTTCTTCATAAACCCTAAAATACTAACATGCTTGTAGTTAGGAACTGATAAACATTTTACTAAAGATAGTAAACAAATATAATAACATAAGGAAAAATAGAACCTGTCAATGACAAGACGACAACAGCTTAAGGAGGTTGTTCCTCCCAACCAAACTCTTGGAGAGTGCTTACAAACTTAGCATAAAATATAACACAATGTTCCTCAAATAACATTAAATTGCTTTTGCAAATTGGGGCATGCGACATACACACACCCTTAAATTATAACATCGTTCTCGATGTTATTTATTCCTCATCCTTAGAGTTCCCCTGAAATAGAATTGGATATGCATCCCGCATATGACTTTCCAATTCCTACGTGGCTTCCTCTTGCCTAAGGTGCTTCCATTGCACCCTCACTTGACCAATGGTGCGGTTCTGAAGTGAGATATCCCTTCACTCAAGTATACAATCCGGTTCCACCAGAAAATCTCCTTGAGGTTCCACCTACACATCATTCCAATTAATAACATGAGTAGCATCATGTACATATTTTTTTAATAAAAAAATGTGAAAAACATTGTGAACTCTTAAATTTGGTGGTAAAGCTAATTGATAGGCTACCTATCCGATCCTGGACAGTATTTTAGAAGGACCAAAATATTCAAGTGCTAGTTTGGCACAGATACCCAGCCTTAGAGAACTCTTTTTGGGTCTCACCTTAATGAAAACATGTTCGCCTACCTAGAACTCCTTTGGAGTTCGTTTAAGGTCTGCATGACTTTTCTGTCAATTTTTCACAATTTTCAGATTACCTTGTACCTGTTTTACAATTAATTCCATTTCTTTCAATAATTCAGGTTCTAATACTAACTTGCCCACTGGATTACTCCAAGAGATGGGAGTATTGCATTTCCTTCCATACAGAATTTCGAAAAGACTATACCTACCTGAAGCTTGATAATGATTATTGTAAGCAAATTCTATCAGGTGTAAATAATCCTCTCATTTACCTCGCTGCTCCTTTATGTACATTCTAAGTAGATCTTCCAGTACTTGATTTACTCTTTCAGTCTATCCATCAGTTTGAGGATGGAAAAAGGTACTAAAATTTAACGTGGGATTTAATCTTTTAAATAAGGATCTCCAAAAATTACCTGTAAATTTAGGGTCTGGGTCTAAAATTATCACCTTCGGTATTCGATGCAACCGAAAAATTTGTTTTAAGAAAATATCAGCAATATTTGCAGCTTTATAAGTAGTTTTCATAGGTATAAAATGGGCTGCTTTACTCAATTTGTCAACCACTACCATTATTGAGTCATTTAAGTTCTGATTTTTAGGCAGTCCAGTAACAAAATCAAGGCTAATTATCTCCCATTTCCAGCTATGGATAGGCAAAGGCTGAAGTAGCCTAGCTGGATGCTGATGTTTAGTTTTTACTTGTTGACATTCAAAGCATCTAGAAATATATTCTGCCAGTTCAATATTCATGTTTGGCCAGAAATAATCTTTTCTTAGCATGGTTATAGTTTTCTGATAACCTGGATGCCTTGAATAAGGAGTTTTATGAATTTCGTTTAAAATTAATAACTTAATATTATGTACATTAGGTACATATAATATGTCTTTATACAGTAACAATCCTTTTTCATTCAAGCTGTACCCTGTACTTAGACTTTCTATTAGATTTTCTTTTACTTTTTCTTATAACTTTAGGTAATTTTCATCTTGTTCTATTCCCGCTTTAAGGTGTTCTTCCAAATCTGTTGTATAAGTGCTGATAGCTGCTATAAAATTCAGCTTTGCATTTCTACTTAATGAATTAGCAACTTTATTCTCCTTTCCTTTGATGTGTTGAATTTCAAAATCGTATTCACTTAGAAAATCTAGCCACCTAGCTTTCCTAGCATTCAAGTTAGGTTGATCTAACAGATATTTCAATCCTTTATTATCCGTCATTAAGATAAAATTCCTTCAAATTAAATGATGATGCCACATCTTTGAAGCGTGTATAACAACAGCTAATTCTAACTCATAGGTCGCATAATTTTTTTCATGAATCTTCAGTTTCCTAGACTCATAAGCAATGACATGTCCTTCTTGAGTCAATACTCCACCTAAATCATCATTGCATGCATCAATACATACTATAAAGTATTTATTAGGGTCAACAATTCTTAAAATTGGTGCATTGGTTAATAAGGTTTTTAACATTTAAAAACTGTCTTCGCACTTCTGATTCCAATTAAAGTTATTCCCCTTTTTCTGCAAAGAGGTTATCGGATTTGCAATTCTCAAAAACCCTTAACTGATTCCATCTTAATTTATTCCTGTCATTTTCTTTCTTAACTGATTCCATCTCTGATTTTAATTCTTTAACTGTTTGTAGTAGTTCGAGAGAATTATTGGTTATATCTTCTTGTATAGGTTCTTTTTGTAGATTATCTCCTTCAATGTAAGGAGATTCCTCATCTGCATATTCTTCCAATTTTTCCATGCCTATCATTAACTCAGAAACAAATTTCTCTGTGTGTATCATTCAAAGAAAACATCAGCATAATTATTTAAATTTATTGTTCCAGATAAGCAAGTTGAGCTTCATTAAGGCCTAGTGTTTGAACCTTGTGCTCTGATACCACATGTAATAACCCAAAATTTCATAAAAATTAAATTTTTTTAAAGTGACATAAAATGTCCAAAGTCGCAGCTAAGTAACTGCTAACAGTTACTAGAAAATGAAACTTTTTATAAGAGATTAAGGGTTTCTTTCATTAAAAGAAACTGTAAACTAAAGGATGTAATATTAAACACCTATGTTAGTACTATTAATGACTTAACAGCTTTAAGTTTATCATATTTAAAAAAGGACTTGCATTTAGTTGCTGCTAGATATACTGATGATTTACTTTTGTCAAGTAGGTAAGAATTCTTGTTTGAGATCGGGGTTTACTTAGCGTTTTGATAACTCAATTGGACTGCTGGTTCTTGCAAGTTTAGTAGGTAAGCGTAAGATCCTGTAGGTGTTATTTTAAATTACGTCGAGAAAATGACTCTCCTATCATGTCAATATGCTAGTTTAAGAAAAGGTTAAAATATGCTGCTTGTCTTCGAGGAGGTAATGTAAATTATTTTTCGTTGTTATGAATCTATGAATTTATTTATAACTAACGCCATATTGAATTTCCATCAAAAACATAAACAATGGTTTAAATTACAAGAGCAAGCACTTACCAAAGTTCCTTCAAACGTATGATGATTATCTTCCAAAAGTCTATAGTACATAGTTAGCTTTCTTGTGTTTACAGTACTGGTTATTAAAGAGCATAGAGCTCATGGTTTTGGTTTAAGTTTACTTCAACTGCTTAGTGATCTCGTAGCTATTCTCACTTCATTACTCAAGGTGTCCTTCTCTTAAAGCATGAGCAAGTTCCTATGTTTTTCAATTATAAAAATAAGAATGAGTTATTAGACTCTTTATGAGAAACTCTCCATTATTGTTAGTCTTCAGTCTCTTGAAGAATCCCTCAATAAACAACATAAATCTTTTGTTTTGAGAAGTTTAAGGATTTTCCTTTTTACTATAGTCATAAGCTATGTTATAACCATTGCATACTTATTCTTACTAGTTCTAAAACTACGCCATACAAATTCGACTTGTTTACAAGCATGAAGATCTTCTGGGATAAAATAGTATCCAAGTTGTAACCATAGTACTATAGTATTTATGTTATAACAATAGTATTTTAATTATAACAATTGTATTAAGTTATAACCTAAGGTAGAATTTCCTACCAAACAACTACTATGATGAAATCAAATGACGGCAAGCAAATCTCATATAGTTTAAACCTATACTTTGTTAATTTCCAAGGCATAATATATATCGTGGGCATGTTGCTTATCATTAGCAATCATAGGTCATAAGGTTATTTGAAATGATAGATTGTAAAATGTTTTGTGCAGCGTTGACTTAAGGTTTCGACCCACACTTGCTGAAAGTTTTGGAATGGCACGTGGATAGGATTACATCCATTCATTCATTGACTTAAAACCTTGCAAACCGTACTCCTTTTCATTTCAGACCAAGGTTTCTTCTTATTGCTAGCTGAGCTGTGAGCTTGCGGCCATGAGATTCCTGTAACCACCTTAACATTGGCATTTCACCTGCAAATGCTATATCGTGACTGCTGGGTAAAGTAGTTTATGGTTTTGGGTTCTCCTGTGTGTTGAAAATTACATCGCGAGTGTGGTTGTTGGTTTTTCATTGTGGCTCGAAGACTGTACTTGTCTCAATCCTGCAACTTCTCACACATAGCTTCTACATTGTAAACTTGAGTCAGTTTTCTTGGTTTCTCCTTCGAAGAGGTGACTTCAAGGTTTCTTTCCTTTCGGTTCGGTGCCAACATGGCCTAGTGTGGCCATATATTCTTAGTTTTGACTCCCAGTAATAGGTAATACTTACCCTATCTCAGTTTTCTTTTTCATTTGTTTATCCTTACGAGGGTTTTTATCATTTTATGCAAACAAGTATTTAAAATGCTTTGGTTTGGAACTTCCAGGTTCCGGCTACCGACTCCAATACTGTAGGTGGAAACGAGCTCATACTTCAGTCCTTCTATGGCATTCCAAATGGGTAAGCCCTGGTTCCATCGAGGGTTCTTCCTGCATGAGGTTATGGTTGTTGGAAGTAGTTCATATGGTTGAATTGCACGGCCTCGGTTCTTTGTTAGTTAGGTTGAAGAAAGGGGGGATGTTAAGGCACAAATACTAAGGGAGTGCTTGTTAATTCCCCTTAAACATTGAATGATCCCTTAGCTATGCAAATACCTTCTTAAATGCTCCAAAATTCTATTAGAGTAAAATGCGCACACGTTTTATGTATCCAAAATGTGCCCCTGTTTTAGTTAACAATAACGCGTGCGCGTTTATTCTCAGTATAAACAGTAGCAGTCATTGTCTGAGAAACACTCTAACACATTTTCACAGGTTTGACAGTCCGTGCACAAATTCAGGTTACAGACAGCTCATGAACATTATCTTGTTCACCATATTTTCACACAAAATTGTTTTGTGAATCAAGCATCTCCACCATAAGTTTCTACGTATTGCTTGGAGCATGGTATACATTGAGGAGCAAGAAATAAAGAATGAATTGAGCAAGAAAGAATCCATTAATTGAGCAAGGAGCCACATAGAGCATCTCCACCATTGTTCTTCTTGCAATTGAGGAGCTAGCCTAGGCAACATTAACTTGGTCATTGTGGTGGAGTATGTAGACACAATTGAGCAAGAAAGAAACTAGGATTGGAGAATTTCCCATTGAGGAGCACCATACAACATCTCTACCATTATTTTTCTTGCAATTGAGGAGCTAGCAAAGGCAATGTATTCTTCCCAATCTCCCCCTTAGCTCAAGAGTATGCAGACACAATTGCACAAGAAAGAAACCAAGCTTGGGGAATTTCCCATTGAGGAGCACCATAGAGCATCTCTACCATTGTTTTTATTGGAATTGAGGAGCTAGCAAAGGAAACATTCTTCCCAATCTTCCCCCTATCTTGAGTATCTAGACACAATTGAGTAAGAAATAAACCAAGCTTGGGTAGTTTCCCATTGAGGACCTAGCAAAGGAAACCATATATATCATTGATCATTGTGGTCGTGGGAAACTCACACAATCGAGTAAGAAAATCAGCAAAGAAGCAGATACCCAATGAAATCCTTGAAGAAATTAGAGAGAAGAAAAGAAATGACATGACCAATCGAAGATGCTCTATGGACACTCAACCAATTCCGGTTGTTGAGGATGCCATAGTTCTTGCTACCAATCCACATCAAGAAAGACGAAGGCATTCGCTTGAGGGGCCTTCGGTCACCATATCAGTAGAAGAACAAGCACTGCATTGAACTGATCAAGGAGTAAAATGTAGGTGCACATCAAGGCCACATGAAACCTTTGCAAATTTAATTGAATGTGGGTATACAAGTGACGAAGTTAGAGAGACATTGAATGCCAAAGGTATGCTCGAAGAAGACAATGTTGTTCAGACCACCCAAGAGGATTTCCAATTGCCATCGTCTGATCGTCAGGAAGACACGGAAGGACCTTAAGCTCATGTTCAAAAACCAGACTGACTGGGTGATATGGTACAGGGTGCAATTCCAACCTCCCTGCCTCCATTAGCAACTTCACGCTGAAGAACTCCAAAATGTATAAAAATCGATGAAAGTCTCATTGGTTCGCTTGAAGGTACAATGTCTAAACGCAGTATTGCATAGCAAGCTCAACAGATACTTGTCAACTATTTTGATGCTAAATGTGATGGAGATAAATGTAGGTTATTTACATCGTTGTTAATACTAGATTTATTTCTATAATAATATTATTACTATTATTTTACATACCTATCTTTTAGTTTAATTGAAGGAAATAAATATAGACAATATTTAATACTTCTTTACAGTAGCAATCATAAGAAAACTAAGTAAAATCTAGTTCCCATTTTCATTCAAGTAAAAGAATCATCTTATTCACCTAAACACCCAGCTGTACTAGAGTACTGCCTAAGTCAGGCATGGAAAAATATAGTTTGAAAATTCTAATTCTATCTATTTCACATTTTACATATTCATTTCTATTCCTAACATAATCCGTAACTTACCAAGTCTAACATTACACAGTTACTCCTTTCTTCATAAACCCTAAAATACTAACATGCTTGTAGTTAGGAACTGATAAACATTTTACTGAAGATAGTAAACAAATATAATAACATAAGGACAAATAGAACCTGTCAATGATAAGACGACAACAGCTTAAGGAGGTTGTTCCTCCCAACCAAACTCTTGGAGAGCGCTCAGACAATGCTTCCTCAGGACCCCCGAGCTTGTTCCTGGTCTTCTTGGTAGAGAACTGGGTGGAGAATATAACTTTAAGACCTCTGTCAACTGACTGGTCCAACTACCTCAGTAATTAAAATATTCTCATAGCAGTATGAACTTCAACCTAGAAGCTGCAACAAGTTCAGTCTCATCAGTTAACCCCTCAAACTCACTTCAGTAATCCCCTCCATTGAAGTTCTCTTGAGTAAATTCATTCACCTTGAATGATCACCTCTAGAATGAGCAACCTCAGTTGTCTTCAATGGGAAATTTTATAGAGATCCTAGGACTTCTGGGTCAGTTTTCATTTAATGAGCCACCTACTCTGATTCCACTTTATTGTGGAATCATGACCACAAATATAGGGAAGTTGCCACCTGCAACAGTTGGAAGTGGTTTGAGGATGCTGCCACTTGTCAGTTTACTCTCCACCCAGTCTCCTCCACCAATTAACCAGTAAAAACTCTTTTAACAACTTCCCTAAGTTGTTGTCTCATCATTTATTTATTTATAAATAAAATATTCTGAATTACATTAATTATTCTTGACCCCACTGGGTCATCAATTACAAACTTAGCATAAAATATAACACAATGTTCCTCAAATAACATTGAATTGCTTTTTCAAATTGGGGCATGTGACATACAAACCCCCTTAAATTATAACATCGTTCTCGATGTTATTTATTCCTCATCCTTAGAGTTCCCCTAAAATAGAATTGGATATGCATCCCGCATATGACTTTCCAATTCCTACGTGGCTTCCTCTGGCCTAAGGTGCTTCCATTGCACCTTCACTTGACCAATGGTGCGGTTCTGAAGTGAGATCTCCCTTCGCTCGAGTATACAATCCGGTTCCACCAGAAAATATCCTTGAAGTTCCACCTACACATCATTCCAATTAATAACATGAGTAGCATCATGTACATATTTTTTTAATATAGAAATGTGAAAAACATTGTGAACTCTTAAATTTGGTGGTAAAGCTAATTGATAGGCTACCTATCCGATCCTGGACAGTATTTTAAAAGGACCAAAATATTGAGGTGCCAGTTTGGCACAGATACCCAGCCTTAGAGAACTCTTTTTGGGTCTCACCTTAATGAAAACATGTTCGCCTACCTGGAACTCCTTTGGAGTTCGTTTAAGGTCTGCATGACTTTTCTGTCGATCTTGCACAATTTTCAGATTACCTTGTACTTGTTTTACAATTAATTCCATTTCTTTCAATAATCCAGGTTCTAATACTAACTTGCCCACTGGATTACTCCAAGAGATGGGAGTTTTGCATTTCCTTCCATACAAAATTTCAAAAGGACTATACCTACCTGAATCTTGATAATGATTATTGTAAGAAAATTCTACCAGGTGTAAATAATCCTCTCATTTACCTCACTGCTCCTTTATGTACATTCTAAGTAGATCTTCCAGTACTTGATTTACTCTTTCAGTCTGTCCATCAGTTTGAGGATGGAAAAAGGTACTAAAATTTAATGTGGTATTTAATCTTTTAAACAAGGATCTCCAAAAATTACGTGTAAATTTAGGGTCTCGGTCTGAAATTATCACCTTCGGTATTCCATGCAACCGAAAAATTTGTTTTAAGAAAATATCAGCAATATTTGCAGCTCTATAAGTAGTTTTCACAGGTATAAAATGGGCTGATTTACTCAATTTGTCAACCACTACCATTATTGAATCATTTAAGTTCTGATTTTTAGGCAGTCCAGTAACAAAATCAAGGCTAATTATCTCCCATTTCCAGCTATGGATAGGCAAAGGCTGAAGTAGCCTAGCTGGATGCTGATGTTTAGTTTTTACTTGTTGACATTCAAAGCATCTAGAAATATATTCTACCAGTTCAATATTCATGTTTGGCCAAAAATAATCTTTTCTTAGCATGGTTATAGTTTTCTGATAACCTAGATGCCTTGAATAAGGAGTTTTATGAATTTCGTTTAAAATTAATAACTTAATCTTAGGTACATTAGGTACATATAATCTGTCTTTATACAGTAATAATCCTTTTTCATTCAATCTATACCCTGTACTTAGACTTTCTATTAGATTTTCTTTTACTTTTTCTTGTAACTTTAGGTAATTTTCATCTTGTTCTATTCCCGCTTTAAGCTGTTCTTCCAAATATGTTGTATAAGTGTTGATAGCTGCTATGAAATTCAGCTTTGCATTTCTACTTAATGCATTAGCAAGTTTATTCTCATTTCCTTTGATGTGTTGAATTTCAAAATCGTATTCACTTAGAAAATCTAGCCACCTAGCTTTCCTAGCATTCAAGTTAGGTTGATCTAACAGATATTTCAATCCTTTATTATCCTTCATTAAGATAAACTTCCTTCAAATTAAATGATGATGCCACATCTTTGAAGCGTGTATAACAACAACTAATTCTAACTCATAGGTCGCATAATTTTTTTCATGAATCTTCAGTTTCCTAGACTCATAAGCAATGACATGTCCTTCCTGAGTCAATACTCCACCTAAATCATCATTGCATGCATCAATACATACTATAAAATATTTACTAGGGTCAACAATTCTTAAAATTGGTGCATTGGTTAATAAGGTTTTTAACATTTTAAAACTTTCTTTGCACTTCTGATTCCAATTAAATTTATTCCCCTTTTTCTGCAAAGAGGTTATCGGATTTGCAATTCTCGAAAACCCTTAACTGATTCCATCTTAATTTATTCCTCTCATTTTCTTTCTTAACTGATTCCATCTCTGATTTTAATTCTTTAACTATTTGTAGTAGTTTGAAAGAATTATTGGTTATATCTTCTTGTATAGGTTCTTTTTGTAGATTATCTCCTTCAATGTAAGGAGATTCCTCATCTACATATTCTTCCAATATTTCCATGCCTGTCATTAACTCAGAAACAAATTTCTCTATGCGTATCATTCAAAGAAAACATCAGCATAATTATTTAAATTTATTTTTCCATATAAGCAAGTTGAGCTTCATTAAGGCCTAGTGTTTGAACCTTGTGCTCTGATACCACATGTAATAACCCAAAATTTCATAAAAATTAAATTTTTTTAAAGTGACATAAAATGTCCAAAGTCGCAGCTAAGTAACTGCTAACAGTTACTGGAAAATGAAACTGTTTATAAGAGATCAAGGGTTTCTTTCATTAAAAGAAACTATAAACTAAAGGATGTAATATTAAACACCTATGTTAGTACTATTAATGACTTAACAGCTTTAAGTTTATCATATTTAAAAAAGGACTTGCATTTAGCTGCTGCTAGATATACTGATGATTTACTTTTGTCAAGTAGGTAAGAATTCTTGTTTGAGATCGGGGCTTACTTAGCGTTCTGCTAACTCAATTGGACTACTGGTTCTTACAAGTTTAGTAGGTAAGCGTAAGATCCTGTAGGTGTTATTTTAAATTACGTTGAGAAAATTACTCTCCTAGCATGTCAATATGCTAGTTTAAGAAAAGGTTAAAATATGCTACTTGTCTTCGAGGAGGTAATGTAAATTATTTTTCGTTGTTATGAATCTATGAATGTATTTATAACGAACTCCATATTGAATTTCCATCAAAAACATAAACAATGGTTTAAATTACAAGAGCAAGCACTTACCAAAGTTCCTTCAAATGTATGATGATTATCTTCGAAAAGTCTATAGTACATAGTTAGCTTTCTTGTGTTTACAGTACTGGTTATTAGAGAGCATAGAGCTCATGGTTTTGGTTTAAGTTTACTTCAACTGCTTAGTGATCTCGTAATTATTCTCACTTCATTACTCAAGGTGTCCTTCTCTTAAAGCATGGACAAGTTCCTATGTTTTTCAATTATAAAAATAACAATGAGTTATTAGACTCTTTATGAGAAACTCTCCATTATTGTTAGTCTTCAGTCTCTTGAAGAATCCCTCAATAAACAACATAAAGCTTTTGTTTTGAGAAGTTTAAGGATTTTCCTTTTTACTATAGTCATAAGCTATGTTATAACCATTCCATACTTATTCTTACTAGTTCTAAAACTACGCCATACAAATTCGACTTGTTTGCAAGCATGAAGATCTTCTGGGATAAAATAGTATCCAAGTTGTAACCATAGTACTATAGTATTTATGTTATAACAATAGTATTTTAATTATAACAACTGTATTAAGTTATAACCTAAGGTAGAATTTCCTACCAAACAACTACTATGATGAAATCAAATGACGGCAAGAAAATCTCATATAGTTTAAACCTATACTTTGTTAATTTCCAAGGCATAATATATATCGTGGGCATGTTGCTTATCATTAGCAATCATAGGTCATAAGGTTATTTGAAATGATAGATTGTGAAATGTTTTGTGCAGCGTTGACTTAAGGTTTCGACCCACACTTGCTGAAAGTTTTGGAATGGCACATGGATAGGATTACATCCACTCATTCATTGACTTAAAACCTTGCAAACCCTACTCCTTTTCATTTCAGACCGAGGTTTCTTCTTATTGCTAGCCGAGCTGTGAGCTCGCAGCCATGAGAGGCCTGTAACCACCTTAACATTGGCATTTCACCTGCAAATTCTATATTGTGACTGCTGGGTAAAGTCATTTATGGTTTTGGGTTCTCCTGTGTGTTGAAAATTACATCGCGAGTGTGGTTGTTGTTTTCTCATTGTGGCTCGAAGACTGTACTTGTCTCAATCCTGCAACTTCTCACACATAGCTTCTACATTGTAAACTTGAGTCAGTTTTCTTGCTTTCTCCTTCGAAGAGGTGACTTCAAGGTTTCTTTCCTTTCGGTTCGGTGCCAATGTGGCCTAGTGTGTCCATCTCTTCTTAGTTTTGACTCCAAGTAATAGGTAATACTTACCCTATCTCAGTTTTCTTTTTCATTTGTTTATCCTTACGAGGGCTTTTATCATTTTATGCAAACAAGTATTTAAAATGCTTTGGTTTGGAACTTGCAGGTTCCGGCTACCGACTCCAATACTGTAGGTGGAAACGAGCTCATACTTTAGTCCTTCTATGGCATTCCAAATGGGTAAGCCTCGGTTCCATCGAGGGTTCTTCTTGCATGAGGTTATCGTTGTTGGAAGTAGTTCCTATGGTTGAATTGCACTGCCTCGGTTCTTTGTTAGTTATGTTTTAAAGCTTGTTTATTGCTTGTCAAAGTTTTTAGAAACCCTTATGGGTGCTTCGTGCAGGGTGAAGAAGGCTCTGGAGGCCGTGATGTAAAATGGTTTTTTTAAAAGATGTTTTCAGCCTTACGGCCTGAACAATGTAAATGCTTTCGTTTTTTTTTTAAAAGAGCCCAGCTCTGAACTCAGAGAGGCTTGTCGACCTCTGTCTAGTTTACCTCATTTTTTACAGTAGGTTTTAGTTGGTGAAGGAAGACTGTGAAACAGTTGGGGTTGTATATGTGAATGGGATTTTGTTCTCATGTTAGCAAAATATCTTGATACTGTTTAATTTAAATATATTTTGTGCATTTTGGTTTTATTAGCACATGATTATGTATTTGCAATTGGTTTAATTAATATTGGATTATTTTAATTTATGATTTAAATAATTTGTATATGTAATATTTTTCATTATTACCCTGTATTTATGATAATTTCCAATGCATAGTTTATGGGAAAATTACTGTGTTTTTAAAAGTGATATTTATTCTGGTTTTGGATTTTAAAGGGTTAATTATTATATAAACCCTACAGTTTGATAATAGGTAATAGATAATAGCATTACTTACAGATAATATTTCGATACTAGCTCGGTTTATTTAATAATTTCCTTAATGATTTTTACAGTTTGTTTTTAATTCTCAGTTAAGAAGAATTAGGATTTTAATGCTTCATATTTGAAAATAGAATATATTTATCTATCAGTAACTTATGTGGTGTTAAAAGGATTATAGTAGAATCCTTCTGTCTTAGACAGAGACACACCGTGTCTAGAATTCAATGCTGTAAAAATGTTTCTACAAATGCTTTTTACCTGGTTTTTAGATGTTAGCCTACTTAATTTACTTATGTTTAATTATTAAACTATAATCTCTATATTTTATAAGAATACTAATACTAGAATTATTTATATAATAATATTATTACTATTCTTTTGCATGCCTATCTTTTAGTTTAACTGAAGTAAATAAATACAGACAATATTTAAGATACTTCAAATTGATATCATATTCTTCTATTTCTAAACCTTATGTGAAAATAGTGGGAAACACAGAAATCTCACCATCTGAGCAGGAAAATTGAGATCAAATGACTTGTAGATGGGCCAAAATCCAACAGTCAAGACCGTTACAGTCAATTCTATTCCAGGATGTGCATGCATTTTGCCATTGAGATATATTTGAAATTTTGGTTGGTTCTCCCATGCCAAAGTCAAATCAGTAAGATGAAAAGAAATATATGGATTAGAACAATATGAATGTAAGAGCTTTAAATTATTTCTTAGGGTTTTAATTATAAATACACAAGATGTAAGCATTATGCAGGATTACAAAAAAAACAATCTTCATTGGTTTCATTTTCAACATTTCCTGTCACTCATCAGTTGCTTCTTGGATTTTATCTTTTTTTGTAAACTATACTTTCTCTGCAGTATTCTTTAGGCTTTCAGGAATACATGATATGGATTTCCCATCATCAATCTCTGGCATAAAGTCCTCTTTCTCTGTACCTTTATCATCATACTCCTCACATAACTCTTTCACTGCATCTACCATTGATCCATCAGAGTTCTAGTTTTCATTTTATCACAAGTTGCAACTCACATCCAAAATTTGTTCAAGGAGATTTGGCAAATTTTCCAGAGGGCATATAAACCAAACTGTTCCACATTTTTAAAACATGTAAGTTCTTACATGTTTTTTGGGGAAAGGAATACATGGACACACTCTCCACGGGACATCAAGGAAGGGTTTTCAAAATTTCACCCCCAAATCCAAAATTTGCATCACCTATTACTAAGCAAAAACCTAGTTTAAGAAATTGTCAAGTACATAATTTTCATGGCCTTGAATCCATCGGCTATGGGTGATCCTAATTGGACTCCCTTGTCACGAATGCATAGGGATCAACCCTTCATCCATTGGAGCTCTAGTTTTCATTTTATTATGAGTTGCCACTCACATAGAAAAGTAAATTCAAAGCCATTTTTCAAATTTGTTATAGGGATATAAACCAAATCGATCGACATATTTAAAATCAATAAGCTCTTACATGTTTGTTTGGGAAAGGAATACATGGACACACTCTCCATGGAAAATCAAGGTAGGTTTTCAAAATTTCACCCCTAAATCCAAAAGTTACATAGCCACTTATAATGTCTTACTGAGGAAAACCCTAGTTTGCAATATCATGGACTAAAACCATAGTTTATAGGTGGTTGAAAGAGAGAGAGTAGTGCCTAAAGTAGTTTCGGGATTATGGAGCCAAATAGGGAAATATTCATGATCTTTTTTCTCATGAGATAAGGACATAAAATGAATATAAAATAAATAAGCCACAACTATTCAATCATGTTGTCCACAAATGCAAAAAATTACTTTGATGAACCCTAATGAAGAAATAAGTTTTAACATGAAAGAGGGTGTGTTTTACGAATATATAATGTAATTTTGCATCCAACTCTATTAAAGAATAAATATGCATCATTGTTATTTTTGGAATTAAATGCAAATACTATAAAAGGAAAATAACCCACAATCAAGCATTTGTAAGAAAAGAACATTGTTACCTAGAATTTAGCACTTCATAACATATTTGTGCAAGTAGTTTTGAGCATTGATAAGAATAAAATTAGATTTAAAACATGTGTGTTTGAAATTTGAACTCCAAACAGCCT
>LPNX011080167.1:8585-20257 GCA_001517045.1 Pseudotsuga menziesii
CTACCTGAATGCTAGACAAGCTAGATGGTTAGATTTTCTAAGTGAATATGATTTCAAAATTCAACACATTAAAGGGAAAGAAAATAAAGTTGTTAATGTATTAAGTAGAAATGCAAAGCTGAATTTTACAGTAGCTATCAGCACTTATACAACAGATTTGGAAGAACAACTTAAAGCAAGGAAAGAACAAGATGAAAATTACCTAAAGTTACAAGCAAAAGCAAATGAAAATCCAATAGAAAGTCTAAGTACAGGGTACAACTTGAATGAAAAGGGATTTCTACTATATAAAGACAGAATATATGTACCTAATGTACTTAAGTTTAAGTTATTAATTCTAGATGAAATCCATAAAACTCCTTACTTAGGCCATCTGGGTTATTAGAAAACTATAACCATGTTAAGAAAAGAATATTTTTGGCCAAACATGAAGAATGAACTGGCAGAATATTTTGCTAGATGCTTTGAATGTTAGCAAGTAAAAACTGAACATCGGCATCCAACTGGATTACTTCAGCATTTGCCCATTCCTAGTTGGAAATGGGAGATAATTAGTATTGACTTTGTTACTGGACTGCCTAAAAATCAGAACTTAAATGATTCCATAATGGTAGTGGTTAACAAATTGAGTAAAACAACCCATTTTACACCTGTAAAAACTACTTATAAAGCTGCAAATACAGCTGATATATTTTTAAAGCAAATTTTTCGACTACATGGGATACCGAAGGTCATATTTTTGTTAGTTTTTCATCATATAAGCTAGCATTATGATCTTAGGATCTTTTCACTGGGAGAATAACAAGCATAGCAATAAAACATAAGCACATCGCAAGAGACAAGAGACATAAAGCGTTTTCCTCGAGGAAATAATAAAGGAGAAAACCCTGTAACTTCCTCAGAGATAGAATCAGCACCAAAACAGTGAAATCCCAAAATAGTAAGATGTACTCCCGACAGCAATAGTATTCTTCTTGTCTAGTCCCAGTGTATTTCCTTCCTCACTAATGCGCCACACTTGAGTGAGTGAGTGATGGGTGTTGCAAGTGATAAATAGAGAGGCTCTCACTCTCTATTTATATTCTTCCATTCACTTGAAGTGCACTCCAACATGTCGGCCTCACTTAACAATTACTTACTAGAGCCAACATCTCTAGGAGTGTCTAATAACCCTAGTGCCCCACCACTTGTGGGGACTTTGCCTCCTCTGACCAATAGGAGGGTAACACAATGGTGGGGACTATTGCCCTAACTTACAATGACTCACCTAGGGTCGACTTCACTAGGATAGTCTAATAACCCAAGGGCCCCACAACTGTGGGGAATTTAACCCTTGACCAATAAGAGGGTTACCCACAATGACTTGACATGACTTTCTCATTATAGAAACTTCCCGAAATAAACATCAGGGTATGAAATGACTCAAATACATTACAATACATCCCGGAATGAACATCGGGTTACAATAGATAAGAAATACAAGTGAATACATTCTAAAGTTACAATTACATCAACACTCCCTCTTAACTAGGAAGGTATTCTCTTGACACAATTTATCAGCACAAGTCTTCTTCTCTGTATTATCTAGGTCTTTTTCATCTTCAAAGTCATCTTCATCTTCAAGTCATATTCATCTATAAGTCATCTTCATTCGGATCTGGATCATCACTTGATCTAGATCATCATTGAACATCGTCACTAGATTTGGATCATCACTGGACATCATCATCGGATCTGGATCATCACTCGATATGGATCATCACTACTGGATCACCATCACTAGATCTAGATCATCACTCGATATGGATCATCTCTCGATCTAGATCAACATCACTAGACTGGATCTGGATCATCACTTGACCTGGATCATCACTACTGGATCATCCCTGGTGCTATCTCATGATTCTTCTCATCACAGGAAGTTCTATAGAGCCAACCCTTTTTCATGCTGGTTGTAGGCCTATCCTCCATGAAGGTCTTCGCCCAGTACTTATATCTAACCTACTCATTAGAAAGGCCTATCACTTATATCTGAGCACATGGGAACACATCCCTCAGTCACTCCAGAAAGGATCCTGCTCTTACATCTGAGGACGCGGGAACACATCCCTCAGTCACTCCAAAAAGGCTCCTGGACTTACACTTGAGCACGTGGGAACACATCCCTCAGTCACTCCAAAAAGGCTCCTGCTCTTACATCTGAGCACGTGGAAACACATCCCTCAGTCGCTCCAGAAAGGCTCCTGCTCTTACATCCGAGCACGTGGGAACACATCCCTCAGTCGCTCCAGAAAGGCTCCTACACTTACATCTAAGCACGTGGGAATACATCCCTTAGTCGCTCCAAAAAGGCTCTGTACTTAAATCTGAGAACGTGGGAACACATCCCTTAGTCGCTCTAGAAAGGCTCCTGCACTTACATCTAAGCACGTGGGATCACATCCCTCAATCGCTCCAAAAATGCTCCTACACTTACATCCTTCTAGGTGGGAACACATCCTACTCACAGTGATGGAAGGGATTGCACTCACATCTAATCATGCAAGAACACATCCCAACAATCATATTAGAATGGCCCCTAGTCCTCGACTGAGCTACCTGGTAACTGACCAGGTTCCTCCATTATCAGAATGGCAGTTGCACTTATATCCGACCTGCTCGTCGGAATGGCCAACACTCACATCTGACATGGAAGGAACTTAATCCTTTAGCCATGATAGAATGGTTCAACCCTTACATCTGATAAAGTGGGAACACATCCCTTTGTCACATCAGAATGGCTACTAAGTCCTATACTGAGTGTTCTTGGTAACTGACTAGGTACCTCCATTCCTAGAATTGCAATAACCCTTATATCTAATCATGTAGGAACCAATCCTATAGTCATATCAGAATGTCTTAGCACTCACATCTGTCATGGAAGGAACCAATCCTCTCACCATGACAGAATGGCTCAGCCCTTATATCTGACCTGCTCGTCAAAATGGCTATGGATCTCAGCACTCATATTTGACATGGAAGGAGCCAATCCTCTCACCATGACAGAATGGATCAGCCCTTATATCTGACCATGGAAGGAACCAATCCTCTCACCATGTCAGAATGGCTATGGGACTCATCACTTTCCATTGGAGCAAATCTTGATCTGGAGAACACCAAGCTTCTCCCTAAAGTACTTAAACTTCAGCCTAGCCAATGGCTTCCTCAATACATCGGCTATCTATACCTCCATCGCAACATACTGGAGCTTCACTGCTCCTCTCTACACCATATCCCTAATATAGTGGTACTTGATCTCGATATGCTTCGACTTGTCATGGAACACTGGATTCACACAACTCTGGTTGTCACAATGTATACAAGTAGTATCCAACTGGAGATCAAATATATCAAATAGTAGCTTTCGTAGCCATACTTCCTCACAACTAGCTAAAAAAGCTGCAACATACTCTGTTTCAGCTGTACTCAGTAACACACAGGATTGCTTCCTGCTAAACCAAGAGATCACACTTGATCCCATACTGAAGCAACACCTTGAAGTACTCTTCCTTTCGATGGCACTGCCTGCCCCAATCTGAATCAACATAACCCTCTAGGTTAATCTTCTGATTTGCATCATACTTGAGCCCATAATCAATTGTACCCCTGCATGCTTTGCAACCATCAGGTGAACATGTCTCAAATGTATTCATAGTAAATAAAATATCTGGTCTCAGGTACATCAAGGACCCAATCATCGATACATCATAGCATCAACCGTCTATGATGAAGCATCACTTAAAAGCTTCAGGTTCGATGCCATAAGTGTGGTCATGTAGTCCATCATCCTGAACCTATTCAGGATCTCTACTGCATACTTCCCTTGTCCACACCTCCATGCCTAAAAAATAGTGCATCGACATATAACAGAAGCATCACTAGTCTTCCGCCTTCAATCTTGAAGCAAAGTTTGGAAGCCTATCCATCCTATCATATCATGTTGAACCTCGAGATCTTCTACAGTCACTCCCTCTGAAGCGAAGCATCATACTCCCTCTCTATTTCATACTCTATGCACTGAAACATTCTGTAATAGAGTGACAAGTAGTATCCATCTAGGATCATTGGATACCAAGATCATCTATTTTGAACTTTTCCAAAAGTTCTTCTCACATCCATCTGTGAGCTTGTCATCCTTTATCAACCTTGTAGAAAAGGTTAAGATATTCATCATGTATGTGTTTCAACTCTTACTGGATGCAAATGTCTCTTTGTAGTCTAGGCCTTCTTTTTGTGAGAAGCCTCGTGCTATGAATCTTTCTTTGTATCCCACGATGTTTCCATCTATTGCATGATGGAACTATGAACTTCTCTTGAGGTTTCGATACTGCACCCTGACATCATTCTTCTTGAACTGGTCTTCCCTTTCTTCTTGGTGGCTGGAAGGTTTTGCATCAATGATGTCACTACACTCGTCATATTATTCTTTGTCTTTGAATTGTCATCACTTGTTCTTCGGAACAAGTATTCATTCTTCTTTGCTTGCAAGCGATTATGTATACAATATTTCCTACAATTCAAATGCATTTGTATGGTTAGAAACATTTCATAAGGAATGTTCATACTGGAAAATTCTTATGCATAAATATATGATCATGCAACTACTTTATCCAATACAACATTCATCCATATCTCACTGAAACTTTCTATATGCCTTCCTTCTCTACCAGGACAACATTGAGATTGTGCACTAATCCAATATGTCAGCAAAGAGATTTCATTCTAGATAAGTAGCAATGGAGAGTTGTATAGCACCATGAGATACTTACCCATCACATGCATATTAGTAGTATACTATCATTAATGCAAACATCCTATCATGCATAATACATTAACTGAATATAACAAATGCATAACAAAAACAATATCATGAAATGACAATTAAATACTTATCTTTATTTGTTTTGTGGGTAGAATCATTCTTGAGCCTTCGGCTTCATCAACTTCTTCATTCATAATAGCATCATTTCCTATCCAAATGCTAGGGTGGATAAGAAGTTCTTCAAGAGTTGAGATCTCCATATTCCCCATCGATTGAGGGATCTTCTTTGGATGGTGATAGCTTGATGTTTAGTTGCTCCCATATTCTCTTCTCTTCTTATGAGTCGAGCTTCTTCTTCTTCTCAGAGTCTACTAAAAGTAATCACTTCCTCCTGGCACACATTCCTCAAATGAATGAATCCTATGATCCTAGGAGGCCATTCAAGGTGACCATCACCACTTCTGCATTCTTCACTTCTTCTTTTACCGCTTCAAGTTGTTCTTTGATTTGAGAGACTCTTATGACTGCATGGTCTCTGCATTCTGGATCTTCACATTCTTCAACTGGTTTCTTAAGGTCATATTCTGATTTATGTTCTTCCCTTCAAATAGCTTGGTTAAGGAATCAAACATCATTGGTGTCTTTAAGGAAGACACTTCTGGTACAAGTTGATTCGTGACTGAATCAACCATGATCTTCTTGGCCTTGACCAAGTTCTTCTTGTGAAAGGCTTCTAACCTCATCTCCCTCTGAAACTGGAACCTCTATACTCATATAGGTGTCCAAAACATTTTCTTCAGAGAGATCATATACTTCCAGGCTTGGAATTTGTCAACTTTCCAAATCTTTTCATCAAGCTGATGTGATAGATCACTTTGAAATGAGAACCTCAAATGAAAATAGCAAAGGATTAGATCTAACCGATTTGAGGTGTCCGTCTTGGTTCCGGAGCTAGCTGATCTAGGGTTTGTCACAGAAACCCTAATTTTCAAAACTTGGAATCGTTTAGATATGATTGGATAGACAGATAGATATCTTCAAATGGAGTTGTCCAATGTACTCCTTTTCTGAAAACAGTGGAAGGAAGCTCCCGAAACAGGAAGCCCTAATTTTCCAATTTCTTCTGCAGAAATGCCTGTTACTGTTTCTATGATATATCTGAAATTACTACTATTCTATGTCTAAAAGTTCACACTGTGGTAACCTGGCATGTCCATAATCCAACACCATAGGTTTCATTAGAATTGGTTTCACCATTTTTTATTTATGATCATTTTCCCAAGGTGACCTGTTACAGGACTGTTCATAACAGCAAAGTTGTACGACATGCCACATGTCACTGGTTGATATTCTGAGTCTGATATTTGGACCACCAAAGTTACAGTCCATTCCCTTTTTTTAACATCTTCATAGATTCCATTTGGACCTCTGTATCCCAAGATATTCCAATTCTCACCAGGTATCCTTTTCAGGGATGAATTCTGGAAGAGGCTGGAACCCTAGCTTGGAGGGATCATGTCTCCCAGAATATAGTGAATATGAGGCTGAATTTGGGATACAGTGTAAATAAGGATTGTATATTTGGCCCTTGCAATTTTCAGCATCTGAGACCTCTCCAACCTTGGAATATAGCGAATGTACCAAAAATTAGCAATTTTAGTATTTAGGGTTTTTCCTAGCTCGGGGTCAAACTAGGGTTTGACTTTCCTGGAGTTTCACCCAACCAAATTTCTTGATCCAGGTATCTAAATTTCGGTTTTGATGAGGAGAAAAATCCTATGCTGGTCTCACTCAAAAATTCCTCTTCTGTAGAAATCCCTAATTTCCACATCGAAAACTGAAAATGCTCGGAATCGAATTCTTCTTCGACAGAAAAATGCGCCCTTCAATGGAGAGTCATCCTAGCATACTTTTGCTGATGTATTGTGGAGAGAGTCCCAAAAACTAAGAAGGTCCTAGCTTCTACAGCTGCACAACATCTTCTTCTTAGGTTATCTCTGATACCATGTTAGTTTTTCATCATATAAGCTAGCATTATGATCTTAGGATCTTTTCACTGAGAGAATAACAAGCACACGAATAAAACATAAGCACATCACAAGAGACAAGAGACACAAAGATTTTTCCTCGGGGAAACCATAAAGGAGAAAACCCCACAACTTCCTCAGAGATAGAATCAGCACCTAAACAGTAAAATCCCAAAACAGTAAGATGCACTCCCGACAGCAGTAGTCTTCTTCTTGTCTAGTCCCAGTGTATTTCCTTCTTCACTAATGTGCCACACTTGAGTGAGTGAGTTATGTGTGTTGCAAGTGATAAATAGAGAGGCTCTCACTCTCTATTTATATTCTTCCATTCACTTTAAGTGCACTCCAACATGTCTACCTCACTTAACAATTACTTACTAGAGCTGACATCTCTAGGAGTGTCTAATAACCCTAGTGCCCCACCACTTGGGGGGACTTTTCCTCCTTTGACCAATAGGAGGGTAACAAAATGGTGGGGACTATTGCCCCGACTTAAAATGACTCACCTAGGTTTGAATTCACTAGGATAGTCGAATAACCCAAGGGCCCCACAACTGTGGGGACTTTAACCCTTGACCAGTAAGAGGGTTACCCACAATGACTTGACATGACTTTCTCATTATAGAAACTTCATGGAATAAACATCGGGGTATGAAATGACTCAAATACATTACAATACATCCCAGAATGAACATTGGGTTACAATAGATAAGAAATACAAGTGACTACACTCCGAAGTTACAATTACATCAACAATTTTCAGACCGAGACCTTAAATTCACAGGTAACTTTTGGAGATCTTTGTTTAAAGGATTAAATACTACATTAAATTCTAGTACCTCATTCCATCCTCAAACTAATGGATAGACTGAAAGAGTAAATCAGGTACTGGAGTATTTACTAAGAATGTACGTAAAGGATCAACGAGGTAAATGGGAAGATTATTTACACTTGGTAAAATTTGCTTATAATAATAATTATCAAGCTTCAGCTAGATATAGTTCTTTCGAAATTATGTATGAAAGGAAATATAACACTCCCATATCTTGGAGTAATCTGGTGGACATGTTAGTATTAGGACCTGAATTATTGAAAGAAATGGAAGAAATTGTAAAGCAGGTACAAGGTAATCTGAAAATTGCACAAGATCGACAAAAAAGTCAAGCAGACCTTAAAATAACTCCAAAAGAGTTCCAGGTAGGAGAACATGTTTTCATCAAGGTGAGACCCAAAAAGAGTTCTCTGAGGTTGGGTAGTTGTGACAAACTAGCACCTCGTTATTGTGGTCCTTTTGAAATACTGTCCAAGATTGGACAGGTAGCCTATCAGTTAGCCTTACCACCAAATTTAAGATTTCACAATGTTTTTCTTTTTTCTGTATTAAAGAAATATGTGCATGATGCTACTCATGTTATTAACTAGAACGATGTACAGGTGGAACTCGAAGGAGATTTTCTGGTGGAACTGGAATGTATCCTCGAGTGGAGGGAGATCACACTTTGGAACCGCACCATTGGTCAAGTGAAGGTGCAATGGAAGCACCTTAGTCCAGAGGAAGCCACCTAAGAATTGAAAAGTCATATGCGGGATGCATATCCAATTCTATTTCAGGGGAACTCTGAGGATGAGGAATAAATAACATCGAGGAAGATGTTATAATTTAAGAGGGTGTGTATGTCACATGCCCCAATTTACAAAACCAATTTTATATTATTTGAGGAACACTGTGTTAAATTTTATTCTAATTTGTAATTGATGACCCAGTGGGATCAAGAATATTTAATGTAAATTCAGAATATTTTATTTATAAATAAATAAATGAGGAGAAAACAGCTTAGGAGAGCTGTTAGAAGAGCGTTTATTGGTCAATTGGTGGAGGAGACTGGGTGGAGAGAAAACTAACATGTGGCAGCATCCTCAAATCACTTCCAACTGTTGCAGGTGGCAAATTCCCTATATTTGTGGTCATGATTCCCCAAGAAAGTGGAATCATAGTAAGTGGCTCATTTAATAAAAACTAACCCAGAAGACCTAGGAATCTCTATAAAATTTCCCATTGAAGACAGTTGA
Source organism: Pseudotsuga menziesii (assembly GCA_001517045.1). Lineage (NCBI taxonomy): Eukaryota > Viridiplantae > Streptophyta > Pinopsida > Pinales > Pinaceae > Pseudotsuga > Pseudotsuga menziesii. Next base: position 17,484 of record LPNX011080167.1, read on the forward strand.
GGCTGCTCATTCTAAAGAAGTGATCATTTAGGGTGAAAGAATTTACTCAAGAGAAATTCAATGGAGGGGAGTCTGGAATGTGATTGAGGGGATAACTATTGAGATTGAATTAGTTACATCTTTTAAGTTGAAGATCATACTACTGAGAGCATATTTCTATTACTGAGTTAATTGAACCAGTTAGGTGACATAGGTTTTTACAGTTGCATTCTCCACCCAGTTCTTAGCCAAGAAGACCAGGAACAGGCTCGGGGGTCCTGAGGAAGCGTTGTTTGAGTGCTCTCCAGGAGTTTGGTAGGGAGGAACGACCTCCTTAAGTTGTTGTCATCTTGTTATCATCAGGTTCTATTTTTTTGTTACTGTCTTCAGTTAAATAATTCGTAGTTATCTATTATAGGCATTGTTAGTGTTTAGGGTTTAGAAAGGAAAAGTAACTATGTAATGTTAAGTTCAGTAAAATTGATAGATTATTTATAGAAATGGAAATGGTCATGTAAATAGAGAAATAGATAGAAATTAAACTGCCAAGATGTGTTTTTCCACACCTGAACTCAGGTCGTACTCTAGCACAAGTAGATTGTTTTAAGTAACTGAAATAATTCTTTTATTAGAATGAAAATAGTAGATATGATTCTTGTATATGTATGTAAATAGAAATAGATTTTATTTCAATGTTTATGAATATAATGAAAAAGCAGTGTTATGTTTTGCTTACACTTACTGTTTTACTTAAACTAATTAAATGGAAACATAGGTATAAGAAAATATTAAATATACTATTATTGCAGTATTGGCATACTAATAGGAAATAAAAATATTACAGTAAAATAAACAACTAATGTTTGAGAAAGCACATAAAAAGATAATAGAAAAACAATTTTTAAATATTAACTTAAACAAAAACCAGAGTAAGGATTCTTTATAATCCTTTTATATTTATGAAAATTACTGAGAGTCAAGATTATTCTAATTTTAAAGTATGTTGTACTAGAAATCTAAGTATTATTTTCTTAACTAAAAACTGGAAGTAAAAGTATTAGAATATTTTCATTTCCTACAGACTTAACATCATAAGTACAACTGTAAATCATATTATCTTCTATTATCCCATTTCTTACAAACAGAGTCAAGAATACTTTAAGCAGAAACAAAAATTCTTAAGTTGTAGGGTTTACAGTATTTCTTTTAACCCTTAAAATCCAAGTACTAGAATTTAACATTATCTTTTAAACATAGCTTAAAATAATTTATAACTTATAGAGTAGTAACGATTAAAATGTATATGTAAATAACAAACAAAATAAACTAAGAATCATTATATATGTGCATTATAAATCCCAAATCTAGGCAGGTTTATAGCCTATGAGAATCAAAGGGTCGAAACCCTTTCTACTATTAAAACCAAATATATATAAAAAATTCATGTAATAAAATATAACCAGTTACATTGCTAACTGTAAAAATAAAAATATCGTGAACTATACAACTAGACTATTCCTGTAGCTAGGGTTTTCACCCTAGCTTGTGCTGATGAGAACCTACTAAGGAATCTGGAATCCTTAGTAGCAGTTCAATGATGTGTATGAATTAAATAAAGATAAACTGAAACAAAGACTAATCTAAATACGTTCTTGAAGCTAAAGCAGTAAAAATTAAATAACATGAAACAGAAACAGTAAAGAAATGAATGATGATTGTTATTGATATTACCTCCAATGAGGAGGTTGATGGAGTCCATTGCGCTGGTCCGATGTCGGTGGATTCAAGCTCCAAGCTGCTTCTTCTCCTTTTCCGGTGGTGGAAATGGGCCAAAAGAGTTCTCAATGGTGAAAGTAGCTTGATGGTAAGCTAGGGTTTCGAGAATAATTTCGGTAGAGGCAGGATGCTTATGATTGTGGATGATGAAATGAGGGGTCTCCACCACTTATTTATAGTTTTTCAGTGGTGGAGTGCTGGCCCATGGTTTTGGAAACCATATGGTTTAGGGCATCTTGTTTAGGGTTTTTTCCTCATTTTCCTCATTATTTTATATTTTTTCTTCCCTTTTGGGGATTTTGCTATTTTAGAGGAATTTTGGACATTTTTGGAGGAAAAAAGGGGTATTTTGGCCTTTTGGAGGCATTTTAGGCCTTTTGGAGGATTTTTAGATGATTTTATGGCCTTTTAGAGGCATTTTAGGCCTTTTGGAGGCTTTTAGTGGGATTTTCAGGGAAATATGGTAGGCAAATGGACAAATGAGCCACGTAGTGGGGTAGATGAGGTAGTTAACCATTTTTGGGTGTTAACAGATTGCCCCCTGATGTGCGAGGGCAGGAGCTCATCGTATGGCCGATGGACATCATGAGTCATATTTGGTTTGTGTTGGGGTGTGGAGAAGAGAAGGAAGCAACTGAAGTCCGGGACACCGATCTCGAACCACCTGCAAGGACTGAAAAGTACATAACCTCAATAATGGATGAGGGATCATCTGATAATATGGACAAGGCGGGCATTCCCATGCTCGTATCAAGATACATAAAAATAACTGTGTGAGGCCCAAAATGAAGGACCTGTAGTAGATAAGCACTGTGCATATCATGAGGGTCCGAAAGGGACACAAATCTGGATCATACTGCTGAGCTGACCATGTCTGAGCTGAAAAACTGATACACTGGAATGGCAGCAGTGCTACTTCATGTGGTTCTGAAGGAACTGATGCGCTGCTGGATCAGAGTGACAACGGTCATACGTGCAATGGTACACTGAGCTGGAACTGAACTGGGTACTCAAAGAAG
>LPNX011080231.1:1843-13945 GCA_001517045.1 Pseudotsuga menziesii
AGAAATAACAATTTGTTCAATTGGGTTGTTGGCTTTGTCCTTGGCCCAAACATTCTTCTTTTTAGCGGCTGCTTCATAATTATTACTATCCCAAACATTCTTCTTCATAATTATTACTATCCCAAACATCCAATCTATCTAGGATACCCTTGTCTTGGTTGTTTCTTCCATAGCATAGGCTATGAGCTCCTTAATATGCCAGTACATGTTGATGGTTTTGGTTTCCTTGGACTCACAATTTCAAGAAAAACCAATATCCAGGATACTGACACCCAATTCTTTGTCAATTAGTTCAGAGGGAGTGTGGTGACACTTCACTCACACCCTATTCTCTATAGCTTCCACTTGTTGAAAAAACATCAATGATAAGCCTAAGTAAAATCCACTCCATAACAAACCACCAAAGTCACTTAAGAAGCCCAGCTCCCACCGAATTCTGGGCATTGCAATGCCTGGGATGACCACACCTAGTCAGTCTCTTCTCCTGCCCCTCTTCATGGCTGAGCACCACACCAAAATTTTGAGCATTCCTTTGCCTATTGTCTTCCATCTCTACCACAAATTCAACCCATCAAATCATAGTTTCTCTTCAGCTAAAAACTTCAATAATCAAATCACCTTCTTGCAACATGAGGACACAAGGATCAGAGCCACTTTGCTCTATAGTAATTGGTTTGAATGCAGTTCATGATGGAGTCCTGGCAATGTTCTTCAGTGATGGGGCGGCTGTCCTGCTTTTGGGAAGAAAACCACAGGTTAACTTTCATCCAAGCCACCTCCTCCCGCCGGTTAGTCCATTACCAACGTCCTGTCCTTGCAGGCTGCCAGCTGGTGGCTAGCAACAGATCTCTTCTCATTGACACCCTATCTGGGGACCTACTGGCACTCTATTATGTATAGTATGTACTACTTATTTTCTGATTTTAATGGAAAAATATTTTTCCTCTCCAAAGAAATAACTAGTAAACAGCATTTACTCCTTGCTAAGAAAACCAGCAGATTCCATAGCTCAATACACAAAACTAATTTAAACAACTTAACACAATTTGAGGCATCTTAAAATAAAACAACAAACCAAAGATATAATATGGTTACCATCTGAAGATCACGGCTACCTGAGGTGCTCTCTACAAGGTGAGGATGTGCTCTGACATCATAAATGACAGGCCAATCAAACCAAGGCATCATAAGATGTGTGCCTTCTGGATATACCTGCAAGTTATTACAAACACTTCAAAAATTGCAGATATAAAAATTGAGAATACCTAGGTTTAATTAAATTGTCCTTCGTAAATCACAATATGCACTCTATGTTGATTAATTACATGCTGATGTCCCAGGTTCTAACATTATTACAGTTTGACAATAACAAACAGTTCAGTGCCATAAGTTATGTAAATGTTCAATTAAAGTTGCACTCTGAAAGCTTTTTACACAAAATATACAGCTCACAATTTCCATTACCATTGATCACTTCAACATGTTTTGTTCCCTGGAAGTAAGCACAGGGACATTGCCTCTAAGATATATCTGTCACAATTCTCCAAGGTACATAGGAGGTGGTAGAAGGCGTCCTTATCAGTAACTAGGTTTTTATGGTTGACAGCTCAATCCAACAAATGCTCACATTCTTCACATGTGTTTCTCATAGATAGATAAGAAACCCAGTAAATAGTCATGCAAAAAAATTTCATTATTTACTACTAGAAAAACAGTATCTATAAACTTTAAGTCTCTGGAAAAGCCTAGAAATCTACTGGGAACAAGCTGTAAGATTCCCTTTCCTAGGATGTCATAAAGACGTGTAGGCCTAAAATCAGAACTTTGAAGTAATGAGTCATACAACTCATACCCTATCTACTACTTTCATAGGCTCCTCAATTATGTGCAAGCTATAGCTCTATTAGATCTTTTAGCTTTCACCCTAATTCTTAACCTTCCAATATCATATGCCTCATAGAGTCACACCTACTACTCCATTAAAAATTGTCTTTCAGTATATAAAAATAAATATATAAACTGCCAAACCTTTTCAGCATTTGGTCATGTAATATGTTCTAAACACACTTATTGATATGGCAGAGAGGCCTGCAACATCAATTGTTCCTATGGAAGGGAAGTTTCCATATGCATCCCAAAATATTTACAAGAAGATTTAACCCTGCCAGACTTGAGAATATTTCCTATCCTCAAATACACAAAATGTACTATAGTAGGGAAATGCCAGCTGCTAACCATTACAACACATAAAAATTGACAATGTCAAGAAGAAGATGTCAAAGCAATATGTACAATTGCAGACTAAAGACATATTTTTCAGATAAATATAAATACAAAACAATTAAATAGAGGGAAATGATTAAATTATGTGCTTTAGAATGCTGGAAAGTTGAGGGAACACTACACCCTATCTGCAATGCACCAGCAATGGTAGGGGATCATCTGCAACATGAAGTCTAGTGGAAAGGTATCAGCAATGTGATAGGGTCATCAACGTTTTATATGAACCTATATATAAGATATTTTGCAACAGAAAAATGTCTTAGAATTGGTATATTGAGTGGATAATACTGATATTACAAATTTACAACTGTGAAGCCAACCTCACTCAGACACTTATACAGAATTAGCTCAGTCTAATCCATGATCATGCTATAGTGGATCCTAGGGATTGAATCATTCAAAATTTTACCATCGTTTGTAATACAATTCCTTCCTCTATCATTATACAGCTCCTATTTTCTCACTTCTTTCTCTTTATTGTTCATTTGAAAAATAAATATAGACATAGTTCACAAGTTGGCTACAAGAATTATTCACGCTATGCAAATAAGCATGTTGTAGAAGCCGGGGTTAATTTCTTTCTTGTCTCAGTTTTTCTGAAAAATATTCAGATCAAATTTCCCACTACACATGCCAAAGATAGATATACAACCCACCAAAATTATTTCTGCTGATAATGGAGTAGGATCACCACATGTGCGATATGAGTGGTGGCTTATCCACTTCAACCTGGTCGTTTGAATGCAATTAAGCAGATGAATTACAAGATAGAATAAATTCCAGTTGAGCAAATGATTTAGAAGATAGAATAAACTTCAGACATTCCAGCTTGTCCCCTTTGGGGACTTCATAGTTAACAGTCATAGAATGTAGTTAAACTAAGGAACTTGGACTACTTTTTAGAATCTCAAATTCCTCTTTCGCAAAATTTCTTATGGCATTGGCCACAGATCAGAACTTGGAAATCATGGATAGGACATGAAAGACTGATTTACGGTAATTGATTTACACGGTATAGTTATGGAGCCCTGCCCATTTTGTTCTTCTAGACTTGATAGTGATTTATTGCATCTCTTAAGGCCTTTTTTTCTCTTGTTCTCTTCTGGGGTTTTCCTGGAGCTGTTTTCTGCACTTCATTCCCTCCCTTGTTTTTCTTATTTGCAGTTCTATTGGAGATGTTTTAGAAATCCCAATGATCCCTTTTGTATGTCCTTTATACAGTCCCATGGACTAACTTTCGCCATCAGTAGACATATTAATATTCTAATTGAATTAAAAACACTTACGACATAATTAGCAACAGCACACTAATAATCGACCATCATCATTGAATAAGTGATTTGGCATCATCATTGAATAAATTAAGTACTGTTTTGTTGCTGCTACACCTGTTGCTTTACTACTGTTATAACTGCTGTAACAGTAAATTTCCAAATCTGGTTTATGTGGGATAAGTTGCCCTAGGAGGTTGAAAGTTATCCAAGTTGTTTCCTATCTTTTCCCCTTGGATTGCCTAAAAGATTGGGCTGTTAAAATGTGAAATATTGTACTCTTTCCACTATTGTTTTATACCCTATTTCAAAACATCCCTGAGGCTGAAAATTCACAATTTTAAGATCCAGGAAACCTATAGTCAAAGAGGTGAATGTTTGGCATTAAAGTCAGAGACCTTTAGCTTTCACAAAATATCTACATTGGGCCTCTCGAAAATCCATTCTGGTACAATCTGTATATCAAAAAATAGATCGGAAATAATTCTGTCCTCGAATCCATTTGGATCTGTTTTGGGTACACAATCTATAACAGAAAGAGATCCAAGGCAGACCTGGTACCAATACTTTAAGAGTGAAGATGGATCAGTTTAATTATGCGACAAGTTAATCCCATTGGATGGTGGAAGATGCACTGAAGCAGATCTCCAGAGATCTGATGACTTGCTAAGCTTTTCTTATCTTCAGTTGATAATTCCTCAGCTACTGAAATGAAATGGTCCAATTACATGATGGAGTTGATGTATTGATATTTGGATAGACTAAAAGGCTTATTCCTTTCTTCCGTACCTGCTCTCGCATTTTCCTAGCTGCTCACCAAGTTCCCTCATGTACAATTTAAACCTTTTATAACACTCACAAAAATGGTTTATCAACTCCTTCATTCAAAGCTTTTTACATATTAGCTATGAGCCATATTGTTTTCATAGTGAGTCAGTATCAGGGATACTAAAGAATTGGTTTTAAACTTTTAATTCAAATTTGGTTACGTAGAGCTGGTTTTATGGAAAAACAATCCAAAAGGAAGTTAAACTTACAAGAAGCTACCAAATATTTTTTCCTAAGTTTCTTTGCCATTTCTATGCTGACTAGTAATGGCTTAGTTGTTTCCAAGTCACCCTGGAAATGCCCCAAGCAAGGTTCCCTAGCTAGGAAGTTTTAATTACAGGGAAAACATTCTTCGGCAATTGCAAGAAACCCATTCCAACTACATAGTAGTAAATGCAATGCATAATTAACTATAAGAATTGCTAGTAATAGACCAACAAGGAAATTGAGTTCCTGAAAACAAAAAGGGGAAATTTGTTCCATGCAAATATCTAAATGGATGGGATGAAAGGCAACCAAAAAGACTTGTAAATAAGTCAACTTCAAAAAAATAGGAGCAACTGATGAGATTTCTAAACGGCATAAGTCAGGGTACAAGTCCTCTTTTCTATGACCTTTCCTCTCTAATCGCCGCCTCTTCCTTCATGATATTCCGTATTAGAGTGTTTACTTGTCTGAAGTGCCTTGGCAGAAACAAAATACAAATAGGGAAACTGTCATGATTAATACATTCATGCATCACGCTAACATCCACTAGAGACCCTGCTCCTCTAATTTCATTGCAAAAATCTAGACACCCAACATTGAAGTCTAAATTTATGTTCCAGATTTAATATAATTGGGTCAGAAATTTTGTCTTTCTCATAATGTGGGAGGAAATCTTATATTCTTCTGTCTGGTTGTATTGTCTGGCACATTGGTTTTTATATTTGAAACCTGAATGTAGCATGTTTCCCATTTTATTTTTTAAGAGTGAGATTATGTGCTTCACCGAACTACTACACAAAAAAGAAAATAAATCAAATGGATAATTATTCAAATTCAAACTTATTCCATATCCTTCAAGGTTTTTCTCGATTTTTCTCATCAGTAAGTGCATGTTTATTTATATTTGATTATATATTTGAATTTATGGTGTCTTTTGACATGCATTTGAATAATTGTGCAGTTTCTTTTGTAGGATCCCAATTTTAGATCAAGTTTGAATGCACATGATATTCCACCACTCCCAAAAATACACAAGGTTTTATCTAGAGAAACGTACCATAGGAAGATGGTATATTAAAATGGAAGGATACTTTACCTTGCCAATTGTAACATGCCATCATCTAATAATCATCTTGGACCAATAGTACTTCAACGTAAATTGGACCTCTTTTATGACACCCCAGTAGTATGCAGTTGTTAAAAAAGTAAAGTGTAGAAGGTGAACCCTAGGCGAGTCAAATTTTCCCATTATATTAATGACCGACTACCCAAAGGATGGTTTAATAACCCCCACTGTGTTCAATTATCCAATAGGAGAGATAGAAAAGACACATAGGAACACTTTCATATTCTCATTCTTTAAAAAGTTGGAAGACAAATTTATACCTTGTTCTTGTGATATTTCTAAATATCCTTGATGCCAGAAAGAAATCATAAGCTAAGGATTTAGAGAAAAATTTAATCCTACTGAGATGAACAACAAAGATTTGGAACACAAATGGTGGAGAAATATTAAGCAGAGTACATGAGAGAAGAAACTCAATTGAATAAAATCCATATTCCCTATTAAAAATGAGAGTACAATATAAATACATATACAAAGGACAAATTGTTTATCCTAAGAAGGAATTTGGAATCCTCTCATTGGGAAGGCTTAAATTAGCATAGAAACCATCACTAGACATGAGAATTAGTCTTAACTCCTAAATGTGCTTAGTTAACTGAGTGTCACTGAAGGTAACTAGATCTAGAAGGAATATGAGGGAGTTAACCAGCGATCTCTAATGATAGAGGGGTGAATTTAGGAGGTTTAGTTGACTAACAATGGTCATCAAAGCTCACTATCAGTCCAGAGTGACGAAATCTATGAAAGGTGGCACAGGATCTCTAATGATAGAGGGGTGAATTTAGGAGGTTTAGTTGACTAACAATGGTCATCAAAGCTCACTATCAGTCCAGAGTGACGAAATCTATGAAAGGTGGCACAGTTAACTGAATGTAATTGATGGTGGATGGATAAAATAATGGATGAGGGAGAAATAGTGGGTAATGAGGTAAAAAATGACAAGGATTGAGGAACTAGGATTTCAACAACAAGATCTAGGTACTAGGGAGGTCAATAATGTTGCATGCAGTTTACATGGATGCATGTATTTTGCATGGATGCATTCTTCCATGCATGACATAGGTATAGATGGAAAATATGCTCCAACACCCCCTGCTTAAGACTAAATTATGATAATTAAAAAAATATATAGGTCCTAGATAACTAGGCCTATAGTCACCCTTTACATTATCCATCTATACAAACTGAGTAAAAAGGCGTAAACACATGGGAAAAATCCTTCCTAAAAAATGGACATGAAAAGTAAACCAAAAAATGCTCTCCAAACTAAACGATTATTTCTAGATGAATCTTCATTTTTGGAAGAATGGGAATATGCTCAACTTGATCAGGGACATAGACAATTGCATGATTGAAACTGGAACAATGTTGAGCAATTGAGATATGGAAAAAGAGACAATGTAGGTGCTCTTCGTATTTGAACTTCAAATCAAGGAATGTGATATCAGTTCCAAATGTGTCTTGAGGTTCTTGAGAACTAGAACCAAATGTGTTTATATCATCTCCAAGAGAATCACGGTGTCGTTCATTTTTTACTATCATTTTGACAAAATGAGCATGTGACCATCTAGGAAAGAAAAAGAGGAATTGGACCATGAGGAGTGAATGTATGAGCTCGATAATCTTATATAGCATCCAAAATATCCAAGAAATCACAACATTTCATATCAGAAAACTCATGAGAATAATTTGGTATAGAATCCCTAGCAACAAAATTTTTGAAGGAGACTTGAGGACGTAAGTGGTGTATACAATAGTACTTAACTTGTTTGTATTGTGCTTTGGTCACATGAATAATGTGATTTAGTTTTACAATATAATAGATATTTATGTTTTTTTTCTTCAAAATATAATATAATACTTGGTAGGTATTCACACTCAAGAAAGGGTTGTAAAAGTAATTGATGTATTATCAAGTTTCCAATAGAAAATAACATTATATAGGAGTGACAAATAAGTTGATAATCTCAATATTTTACTGATTCCATTTTATATGGTAGTTGGTTAATTAGTCGACAAACTTAACCTCTTTTCACATGATTTTTTTGTATAGTTCCATTTGATTAATGGGAACTTTTATCTTAGGGGGTTTGACCCATTTTATATAGGAATTTTACATCAAGTTATACTTCCACTTGATTAATGGGAACTTCTATCTTAGGGGGTTTGACCCATTTTATATAGGAAATTTACATGAAGTTATACTTCCACTTGATTAATGGGAACTTTGACCATAGAACATGGAACTTTGAGCTTAAGGGTTTAGATCCAATTTAAGACAAGATCATCCAAATTTTAATAAAAGATAAGGAATAAAGGCGAGACCATGCTTCTTCAATGCAAAACATAGTAAAAAATGTTAATTTTGTCCACGTATTTACTAACTCATTTTTTACTAGCTAAATTTTGATCAAAGATAGTGTAACTAGACTTTTCTTTATTTTCTTGAGAGAAAGAAAACTTCCACTAATNTAAAAAAAGTTAATTTTGTCCACGTATTTACTAACTCATTTTTTACTAGCTAAATTTTGATCAAAGATAGTGTAACTAGACTTTTCTTTATTTTCTTGAGAGAAAGAAAACTTCCACTAATTTATCTCATTTAGCCCCAAGAGTTAGCCCAAATGGTAAGATGTGTGCATACTCTCTTAATTCATAGGAGTAAGACTGGAGTGTCTCCTTTCTAAAATGGTGAACCATATTACATAATCATTGTGATTACGATGCCAAAGTATTGACAAATCAAATTTATATTAAATATTTAGATATACATGGGTTTGGTTATATATGCATGGCACAAGGATTAATGTTGAGAATTAAAAACTAATATATTTTCATCCCCTCAGTAATAAATAATATTTAATATTGTGAAGTAAGTTCATAGTATTTTCAAGTTATGGATACAACAAACTCTCTTTTTCTTAAGCTTAAAATTAGCTAACTACTGATAATGTCCAATGCTAATAATGGATAGAAATAATTTCCTTTTTATGTGGGGTTATTTTTCCTTTTTTCTTTGGGTTTCTTCCTTTTTTTAATCTAGGTTAAAATTAACTTGCTACGGATGATCTCTGATGTATAGACATTATATATTTGACTCCACCTTCATATTTTAAACTTCCTAATTGAGATCATATTTGCAACTTTATTTTAAGATCAGTGAAAACTTTTGAGTAAAACTTGGTTAAAAAATAGTGTATTTAAAGTATACAAATGGATCTACTGTCAAATACCTGAGCTTAAAAAACATGTACGATCAAGCTATCCAATGGACAAACAACGAAATCAACATTGTTGTTCGTCATGGCTTGAACGTACAGAATGGCTTTGCCAAATGATCCCATGCTTGCTGGGAATGCCCTACATGTCACATGATAACCTGAAAGTTGTGTGCGGAAGATGGGAGGCAATGGTGAGTATCCCTACGTTCTACGCCGATAGAAAGATATTTGGGATGAGTGACCAACTCGTATGCTTCATTCAACGTGATTGGAGGATTAGGTCCCTTGGCGATGTTCTAATAACGATATATGACCCTTTGAAAGATAACTGGAAAAGGATACCTCCCATTAATGATCCCCACTTTTATGAATCAAAAGATGATTCTCATAATCGTACTCATCCCGTACAAGGAGAGTATGAAGAGTGTATACATTTATGGATTTGAGTCTGCGAGATGCAGCCACGGAGCTTACATGCATACACCTCGATACTTCTTTTCTTGCTTTGTCTCTTTTACCAATGTACTTGTCCACGTTACACGTCGTTGGCGGGGTCGATGCGAGTGACAACCCCATGGCGAATGCAGAAAATTAAAACATGGAGGAATACAAGTGGGAAATTCTGGCTCCTATGACCCAAGTGCATGACTAGGGATGCCATGGTGTTTTTATGGAAGGTAAATTCATGGTGTTAGGTGCAGGTCAATTTGATAGAAGTGGATAAGTTCATATGTATGGCATCCCTTTCTGAAGGTGGGAAGGTATATGGAATTTTCGTCTTGATCCATGAAGCAGTTGTGTTGAGACCTCTTTTTCTAGCGACTTGTACCTGTTTAGTGGACAACATGTAATGAAGTAATATTGTGAGAACAACGTTTGGACTCCTATGGATTCTTTTTTGGAATGTATACGCTACTTAATGTCTGCTACACAATGGTGCGACTGGATTTTTGTAAGCACATATGATCCCATCCCCAGGAAGCACATCCATTATTTGTTTAACTCGTCAAGCAGTCAGCGGATTAAAATTAACTGTGATGATTGTGACGAGGAACACATTGTGGGCGTGATTTTATATTCAACAACCATGGATATTTGAATACTATTAGTTGTCTCATTTCTCTATAGTTATTTCTTGTGTGATTTAAAGTTGTCTGACCTACTTCTGAGCATTTGTCATGAATAATTTTTAATATAATAGACTCTCATACATTTATGTGTCTTGGGTGTTGTATTTAAGCTAATTCATTGGATGTTGGACTTAAATATAATTCATTATTAATACTCCCTAGTCTTCTCTATAGTACTTGGCGGTCATAAAATTGTTTCATATTAATACTCTATTGTTAATAGATATGTAAAATCAAAGAAGGGTAACAGAAATAGTAGAAAGTGGGAAAGTAGATGATGAGAAAAGAAAGATAACTACACTTCCTTTCTAAATATTTATTTTCTTAGTTATTGTTAGTGTTTCTACTTTAATACAAATTGATTAGTATCTTTATCTAAAATAATAACAAGAACATCAAGATATACAAGATACACAAGAAACAAATATTTTCATCGGGGAAATCATAAAGGAGAAAACCCCGCAAACATCCTCAAAATAGTTCCATCACTAATACAATATCATAATATGGAAAAACCCGAGAATAAGAAGTCTTCTGGGGCTCTCTCTCTTTCTCCTCTAGTGAACTTGTCCTCTCTCACACTAATGCAAACTTGAGAGTGAGTGAGTGTGTGTCAAATGAGGGAGGGTGCCTCCCTATTCATATTGTTCTTTTGTTTAACTCACTTAACTAACTAGGTCAGCCAGGTTACCTAATTAGGATCGACCTAGCTAGGAAGAATTCAAAATACATTTTCCTTTATTTATTCTGGGGACTATTGCCCCAACTTATAGTGGAGGTTTTACCTCAATGGCCTATCATAATAATGACATCTCAAATGGAGGGAAAAAATCTCGGATGGGGGTACAACAATATAAAATAATAATATAAAATAGAATATATTATGAAGTTACAATTACAACAACACTCCCTCTTAACTAGGAAGTTAAATGGAGGGAAAAAATCTCGGACGGGGGTACAACAATATAAAATAATAATATAAAATAGAATATATTATGAAGTTACAATTACAACAACACTCCCTCTTAACTAGGAAGTTATTCTCTCACAATGTCATCAACACTCTGGCCACGTCATTATCCTTGAATCATCATCATCATTGCTGGTGTAGTCAACATCTTGTCGAGCATTTATTAGTGACATTTTTCAAACCTATCCATCATAAGAAGTTTCTACTGATCCAACAATGTTTCATGATGGGTGTAGGCCTAGTCCTCATCTACGTCTTCATCATATCCATGAGAAATCCATCACGTAGGTATAGTTCAGGACTATACATTAAATTTCCAATGCAATCACCTGTGGCTCCTACCATCCTCTTGTCATATCCATATCTCATCATATCCATGAGAAAGCCATCACGTAGGTATAGTTCAGGACTATACATTAAATTTCCAATGCAATCACCTGTGGCTCCTACCATCCTCTTGTCATATCCATATCATCTCATCATCGCACACAAAGAGAATCCTAGATGCATACCTCATGTCCAATAGAACACTTGCGTTCGACTAGCATGGGAGCATTCCATGACACATTACATCCTAAGGAATTCCTATGTCTTCCACCATGCAATAATTTCCTAGGAGCACACCAAGTGTATTATGTCTCTAAATGGTCATCCCATGTTCTACTATCATAGGAGAATGCTCGACGCATTACGTCCCAAGGACTACCTGTGTCTACCACTATGCGACAATCACCTGGGTGCACACCAAGTATCTTGTAATTGGTGGAATTCTCATCATCTCTAGCATGGGAGCATGCAAGGACACATTGTGTCCCAAGGACTACTTATGTCTACCACCATGTGAGACATGTCTCCAGCATAGGATAATGCTAGGAGCACACCAATTTCATTATGTCCCAAGGACCAAGTTCGTCTACCACCATGGAAGAAATCACTCTAGTGCATATGTATATNTGAGACATGTGTCCAGCATAGGATAATGCTAGGAGCACACCAATTTCATTATGTCCCAAGGACCAAGTTCGTCTACCACCATGGAAGAAATCACTCTAGTGCATATGTATAT
>LPNX011080231.1:73724-92987 GCA_001517045.1 Pseudotsuga menziesii
TGAAAGAAGGTTAGCAAAAATTGCAGAAAGCTAGCAAACTAGCGATGACAAAGAAAAACAAAGGTTATGAGAATGGAACACTTCGGGAACGAATTTGTCCGACAGGTAAAAAAGCCCCATGGGCCCTTACTGGTGGGCCCCATAGAAATATGGGACCCTTATATTAAAAACTTTGCTCCCTCCATAGTTAATATAGATTTAAGTTGATATTTAGTTATTAAAATTTTTATCTTTCTTTCGGATTGGTGCGGATCCTGTGGTTGGATTGGGCTCAAATTTCATTCTGCCTGTTGAATTGAGGGAGTATTTGGAAGATTATGGCATTGTCACATTAAACCATGCCAGAAATCTTACCTCATCGGCCTCTTCTTACTGGTTCACGGCTACTGATCTTGACCTATGTAATGAATGGAAATTTCTGTGGGATCGTTATACTCGGGGTTTGGAATATGGCAGGATTTATTTAACAGACCAACATGATTCTCTTCTCTGGTCTCATTCAAATTATGTTGGCTCCATATTGGCTGATAAGGGTTATGATTGCATCTCCCAAAACTGTTTTGATTCCCCAGATCTTTCGTTGGAATTTATTTGGCATCAACGTATCCCTCTGACAATTATTTGCTTTACTTGGCTTGTGGCAAAAGGTCGTATTCTAACATGGGATCAACTTCAGAAAAAGGGCTGAAAATATTTTCCTATTTTGCTGCTAAATTTGGTTTTGCCTTCCCCATCCATGATTCTGCTTCCTCCCTGGTGATTCAGTGGTTTACCTCCCATTTGCGCAAGGCTTCCTTTAGATATTTGCCTATTTTTATTTTTTGGAATATTTGGATCCTGCATAACAAGTGCATCTTTGAAAATTGAAAACCTGCCATTCCAGCTTTAATTTTCAGAATTGAAAGTCTTTTAAACACTCACCCTGCTCCTTCTAAATCTTTAAAAGTTCGGACAGTTGGTCCAAAACCTATGATGACCTATCCCTGTGGTTATTTTGATGGAGCTGCAGCTAACAATTTTGGTGGACTAGGATTTGTTATCTATCTCAATGAACATCACTATTTCTGTTTCTCCATTGGTAGTGGTCATGGATCAAATAATAGAGCTGAATTATTGGCATCATGGGCTGTTCTTAAAGTTAGCCAGATGATGGGTATCCCAATTCATGTGATTTTTGGAGATTCACAGGTTATAATTTCTTAGCTCAATCGATCGTAGGCACTTGATGTTCCTTCACTAATGAATTGGTGTAAAGATATAAGAAATTTGCTTCATTTGGCCCCTCAGGTGATCTTGAAGCACATTTTCCGGGAGCATAACTCCTTGGTAGATGGACTCTCAAAGCAGGCCCTAAATTTGGATTTGGGTCATGGTTTCTTCTTTGAAAATTTGGATGGTGTGGTCATAAATGATGGCCACTTTGTCCTTTTCTAGATGCTGGGACTTTCAGCCTATCTGTCTGTCTGCATATATGGCATAATTTTGTTTCTTGTCATGGATTGAGTCCTCTCTGCTAGTAAGTCTTGCTCCGGATTATTGAGTGTTGATCACCTCCGATATCTTCTAGCATTTTCTGACCTGTTAACACGGGGATGATGAGTAAGTCTACCTTGATCAGACCTTTTCTCTTTCTGTCTTGGATGTTGCAATATTCTTGAGTGTTGATCACCTTCGATATCTTCTAGCATTTTCTGACCTGTTAACACGGGGATGATGAGTAAGTCTACCTTGATCAGACCTTTTCTCTTTCTGTCTTGGATGTTGCAATATTCTTTGGTCATATCTGCTTTTTTGTGATGCTCAGACTGTTGTTATTGTTGATTGCTGAGTGCTCAGTCATGATGCTATTGTAAAAGATGTCTTTTGATTCTATGGAATAACAAAGGCTGGTATTTTTTCTTCTGATTTTTTTTTTTATCTTTCTAGAGTGGTAACCGAACCCACTAAAAGAATGTATTGACTTCACAAGACTCAACCTTTCAATAAATGATCAACAGAGCTCTAGACATGATGAATTGTGAGAGCTTCGAGTGCTTCGAAGACGGATCAACAAGGTTTGTGGTCGGCCCCGTGGAGAGCATTAGAGCGTTCGAGGGATACGATGGAAGAAAAGTGCGATTTCAGGGAATAGCCATCTCTAGCCCAGGAAACTTGTCGATGTGTTTTGGCGATGGGATTGCTATACCTCCTGAAGCAGCGGAGGCATAAAGGGCCATAGCTGAGGAAGAGAGCGGAGGCATACTGGGCCATAGTTGTAAATGGCGATCAAATTGAAAATAAACAATTTGAACAGAGAATATATAGTGCATCTTATATTTTATAAAACAATCCATGAAGTTTCATTAATGCTGCCAAATAAATTGTTCAGATTGAAACAACAAAACTGGGCATTGATTCCATCACAGGGATTGCAGCATGCAGATAAATACTTTGCCAAAATTCCTGCTCATCCATATCTTAGTTATGATCCAAATCTACTACTTCTATAATCTTTACATAATTTGATAAGTAGGATATAATCTTTACATAATTTGATAAGTAGGATACTTTCTCTCAAGCTGATCGCTTTAATGCATAAACCACTTTTATGGAACGCTGAAATTTTACATGATTTATGGCATTGTATAGATCAAGGTTTTTGCTGTGTGTTTGTAGAGTGTTAAGTGAGAAGTAGAATTCAACAAATTATGTGGGATAATTTCTCTCAAGACGATCTCTTTAATGCATAGATCACCACTTTTATGGGACCCTGAAATTTTACATGATTTATGGCATTGTATAGATCAAGGCTTTTGATGTGTGTTTGTAGAGTGTTGTGAGAAGCATAATTCGAATAATTTGGAAACCAAACTGTCTGTCTAGTCAAATCATTTTTTCCTCTGATCTCTCGCCATGTCTCCATATATAATATCATCTGAGCCAATGAGAGAGCACCAGTTAGTTATCTGAGCGAATGAGAGAGCACCAGGGTTAGAGAATCAATCATATTTTTGAGACTTCTTCTATTTATGTCTTATCGGCATTATTACCATTGCAGCATAATTGGAAGATAGGTGAAATTATAATTTTAAATAGACAAACAACTTTGTAAAGATTTTAATCCTGCATGAACAATGCTTGGTTTCCACACCAAACCCTATTTGACATAGATGTTAGGTGCAGATTGCTAAGATTTATGGCATCGTCAATAGGTCACCACAAATTAAGTAGTTGTGATAGTCTATAGATCTTAACATGTCAAATATATACCTCTGGATAGGGAAGTTTCAGCCTCTATTAATAATCACTTACTCCTACTTTGTGTGTGAGAGAGTAAGTGATCACTTACTCCTACTTTGTATAATAAGAATGATCTTACTCCTAATTTGTGTATGTGAGAGAGACAAGGGTTGTGTTAGCGGTAGGGGAAGACCTGTGTGTGTTAGGGGAAGTAGGAGTAAGGGGTGTTAGTGGGTTTGGGGTGGTTAGGGGTTTGGGGGATTAGATTAATGTTGGGTTCTTTAGGTGTTGTAGAGGGCGTGTATTAGGCGGTTTGGGGTGCTAGGAGCATATGTAATAATAACACCCATGTGTTTTTGTTCACTAGAACGTGTACGTTATATTTAATATTACAACAATATTGTTTGGTTTGGTGATGATAGCATTAAAAGGTTGGGGGAGGGGGGGTTAAGGGATTAGAAATAGAACGATAGGGGGTTTTTAATGGGTTAGAGGTAGAGAAATAGGGGGGTATTAGGATATTGCAAGTAATTGGAGTAGGTGAGAAAGAGAGTTATAGATGGGGTTACTAAGGGTTAGGGAGAGGAGGGGAGAGAGAGAGGGGGTGTCAGAGATAGGTATAGGTAGAGGAGTAGGGGATAAAGAGAGAGTGAGAAAGGGGGTTAGTAAGAGTTAATGGGGGTAAGACGGGGGGAAAAGAGAGAGAGAGAGAAACTAGGGGATGGTAAGGGGTTATAGGTAGAGATAGAGAGGGTGTGTTAAGGGATTATGGGTAGAGGTAAAGAGAGAGCGGGGGGAGGGTGTCAAGGGTATATGTAGTTGAAGGGCTAGGGGAGTGAGAGAGCGGGTTAGTAATATTTGGAGAGAGAGAGAGAGAGAGAGAGAGAGAGAGAGAGAACCAATGGAGAGATGGCATGTTGGGGAGTTAGGGAATAGACAAGGTGTGAAGCTATATGGAATTTTGACAACAATATTCCACGGAGCAGTTGTGCGGCAACTTCTTCTTCTGGCGAGTTGTACGTGTTTAGTGGAAAACATGGGATGAAGTTTGATCATAAGAACAACGGTGGGAATCTTATGGCTTATTTTCTGGAACGTATACACTTCTTCACATCTGCTACATAGTGGCACGACTTGATTTTTGTAAGAACATATGATATCATCTCCAAGAAGAACATCTCTTATCTCTTTAACCTATAAAACGTTCGGTGGATTAAGTTACTGGTGATGGCGGTGATGGGGAACCCATTGCGGGTGTGAACTTATTAGCAACAACCGTGGATATTTGAAAACGATTAGTTGTCCAATTTCTATGTAGTTATTTCTTCTATGATTTAAATTTTTCTCACCCAACTTCTGAGTTTAGGTTGCATTTGTGTCATCAATGATTTTTAATATAATGAAATCTCATACATTTATGTGTCTTGGATGTTGTATTTAACCTAATTTATTGGATGTTGTACTTAAGCTAATTCATTATTAATACTCTGCAAACTCCTTTATCGTATTTGGTCGTCGTGTGTTTCATGTTAATACTGTCATTAATAAATATGTAAAATAAAAGAAGGTTACCATAAATTGTAGAAAGTTAGCAAGTTGGTGATGGGAAAAGAAAGACAATTAGGCTTCCTTTCTAAACTTTTGTTTTCTTATCTATCACACTGCCTCACTAGTTCCTAGATTAGTTAAGATAGTATACCCAATACCATAAAAGATCTAATAAAATTATTTTAGAAATCTAGCTAAGCATGAACTAGATAGATCAACGTCCCATTGAATTTAGATGAATAAATTAGAACTAATTGGAACTAGATAGATAAGGTTTACAACAAATTTATGTTGATTATTAAATTTATTGAGTAAAAAGATTGGCATTGATTTATAATATAATTACTAAATTTTACTATGTACGTATGTATGTATAGAGATTGAGATCCAAATTTTCTTAGTTATTGTTAGTTTTTCTACTTTAATACAAATTGATTAGTATCTTTATCTAAAATAATAACAAGAACATCAAGATATACAAGATACACAAGACACAAATATTTTCATTGGGGAAACCATAAAGGAGAAAACCCCGCAAACTTCCTCAAAATAGTTCCGTCACTAATACAATATCATAATATGGAAAAACCCGAGAATAAGAAGTCTTCTGGAGCTCTCTCTCTTTCTCCTCTAGTGAACTTGTCCTCTCTCACACTAATGCAAACGTGAGAGTGAGTGAGTGTGTGTCAAATGAGGGAGGGTGCCTCCATATTCATATTGTTCATTTGTTTAACTCACTTAACTAACTAGGTCGGCCACGTTACCTAATTAGGATCGAACTAGCTAGGAAGAATTCAAAATACATTTTCCTTTATTTATTCTGGGGACTATTGCCCCAACTTATAGTGGAGGTTTTACCTCAATGGCCTATCATAATAATGACATCTCAAATGGAGGGAAAACATCTCAGACGGGGGTACAACAATATAAAATAATAATATAAAATAGAATATATTATGAAGTTACAATTACAACAACACTCCCTCTTAACTAGGAAGGTATTCTCTCGTAATGTCATCAACACTCTGGCCACGTCATCATCCTTGAATCATCATCATCATTGTTGGTGTAGTCCTCATCTTGTCGATCATTTATTAGTGACATTTTTCAAACCTATCCATTATAAGAAGTTTCTACTGATACAACAATGTTTCATGATGGGTGTAGGCCTATTCCTCATCTAGGTCTTCATCATATCCATGAGAAAGCCATCACATAGGTATAGTTCAAGACTATACATTACATTTCCAATGTAATCACCTGTGGCTCCTACCATCCTCTTGTCATATCCATATCATCTCATCATCGCACACAAAGAGAATCCTAGATGCATACCTCATGTCCAATAGAATACTTGCGTTCGACTAGCATGGGAGCATTCCATGACACATTACATCCTAAGGAATTCCTATGTCTTCCACCATGCAATAATTTCCTAGGAGCACACCAAGTGTATTATGTCTCTTAATGGTCATCCCATGTTCTACTATCATAGGAGAACGCTTGACGCATTAAGTCCCAAGGACTACATGTGTCTATGACTATGCGACAATCACCTGGGTGCACACCAAGTGTCTTGTAACTGGTGGAATTCTCATCATCTCTAGCATGGGAGCATGCAAGGAGACATTATGTCCCAAGGAATACTTATGTCTACCACCATGTGAGACATGTCTCCAGCATAGGATAATGCTAGGAGCACACCAATTTCATTATGTCCCAAGGACCAACTTCGTCTACCACCATGGAAGAAATCACTCTAGTGCATATGTATCTTTTGGCCTTTTGTCATCTATAGAGTCAGAGCATGCCAGGATGCATTAAGTCCCAATAACCACCTGTGTCTTCGACCATGTGAGAACTCGTCACTATCTCTTTTTAGGGACCTCAATATAGATGACACCAAGTCTCTCTCTTAAGTATTCAAACTTCACTCTAGCGAACTACTTAGTCAATACATCGGCTATCTGCTCATCTCTCACCATATACTAGAGCTTCATTTTTCCTCTCAGCACCATACACCAGATAAAGTGATACTTGATCTCAATGTTCTTTGACTTGTCATGCAACAACAGGTTCCCCGACAACTTCACACAACTTTATTTGTCACAAAAGATACAAGTCGCCTCTAACTCGAGATAAAAAGATCAGACAGTAGCTTTTGAATCCATACTACCTAAAAATTGGCCAAAAAGGGTGCAACATACTCTTCTTCGTTAGTGTTCAATGCCACACAGGACTACTTCCTTCTAAACCAAAAGATCATACTAGATCCCAAACTACAGAAGCATCCTAAAGTACTCTTCCTATCATTGGTGTTTCCTTCCCAATCTGAATCAACATTATCATTTAGATATTATCCTATTATTTGCATCATACTTGAGCCNTACAGCAGCATCCTAAAGTACTCTTCCTATCATTGGTGTTTCCTTCCCAATCTGAATCAACATTATCATTTAGATATTATCCTATTATTTGCATCATACTTGAGCCCATACTCAACTATACCTTTCAGGTACCTCGATACATTCTTTGCAACAATTAGGTGAACATGTATCGAATCCATTAAGAACTAGCTCAAGGTATTCACAGTAAAGCATATGTATGGCCTCATGTTCTTCAAGTACATAAATGAACTAATCATCCATCGATACATCATGGCATCAATTGATTCGTATGAAGCATCACACATTAGCTTCAAGTTCGATTCCATAGGTGTGGCCATTTCCTTATGGTCCAGCATTCTGAAACTCTTGAGAATCTCCATGGCATACTTTCCTTGACCAAGGAAAATCCCATCTACACTCTGCCACACCTCCATTCCTAATAAGTAATGCATCATCCCTAGGTCTTTCATCAGTGGTAAGCCAACTCTTTGCATCTACAATGAGCTCATTCTCACTTGTTAGAAACAAGACATCTACATATAGTAGGAGTATCATTGGTCTTCTGCATTGAACCTTGAAGTAAAGGTTGGTGTCTTCTTTACTCTTCGCAAAGTTTAAGATCATCAAGAATTTTTCCATCTTGTCATACCATGTCAATATTCTTCAACTCTGAGATCTTCTATAGTCATTCCCTTTGAAGCAGAGCACCATACTCCCTCTGCATTTTTACTCTATGTATCAGAACATTTTGTACTAGAGTGACAAGTTGCTTCCTCTGATACCGATATTATATGTATCCATATATGTCATCTTTAAGGGTCACTGGATACCAAGATCCTCCATATTGAACTTTGTTGAAAGTTCCTCTTGCACCCATATGTTAGCTTGTCATCCTCTGTAGGATTCCACCTTCAACCTTGTAGCAAAGGTTGATATCTACATCACTCTAGGAGATCTTCAAGCTCCTTATATAAGTATATGTGTTATCCCATGGGTTCCATAAGAGCTCATAGAAATAATTTTTGTGCACATGTGGTTCTCTTCTTGATATGCACTTCTACTTTACTGGAGAAGTGTGTTTGGTCAACGAAGCAAGTCTCGCCATAATATACTCCCTCTTTTGGAGAGAAACCATGAACCTTGCTTTGTACTTCTTGATGCTTCCATATGCTACATACTTTATCTTGTAGATGGACTATGGATTTCCCTCCAGGTGTTGGAACCGTATATTGGACATCATTCTCCATGATCAACTGATACTTTTTTTTATCATAGTATCATTCCATGTCTTATCGGTTGCTTCTTCAAAAATTGGAAGGGTCTCTATAAATGATGTCACTCAATAGTGACACATAACTAGAGTGTGTTTGAGGCCTCTTACTTTATTTGGAAGTCTCATCATGCTTTTCTTCATCTTGCATGATATCTCATGCCCAATATGGTATTCATCTCTCGAGGTGAATCTACTGCTCTTTGTGGCTGAGGTCATATCATGATTCTTATATTCTTCTTAATATCTTTCCTCTATCACAGTGTGTCTGACCCTGGGAGCTTCAGGTTCCCCTTTGTGTATGTTTTTGGAGTGAATCATCGTCACGTGTTCTTTGGAACAAGTCTCATCCTTATTTTCTTGTAGGTGATTGTACACGATATTCCCATAAGTCAATATAAGTCAAATTCATTTGCATGATTAGAAACATTTCATATATTAATAATAACAAATTCCTATGCATAAAGATATATGTCACACAGTCATGCAACTATATTAGCCAATTCTACAACATTCCTCCATATTCTGATGTATTTGTAACTTTGGAAGATATTCTAATGTATATTATAATTGTATGTTGTTGTACCCCCATTGGATGTGTTTTCCTCCTTGCAGGATGTCTTTATTGTGTCTATACCTTGAGGTACAACCTCCGTTGTAAGTCGGGGAAATAGTCCCCAACATTACATCATGTAATGTGTATTTGGATTCTCTCTAGGAGAATTCCATGCTATTAGTGAAATGGGTCATCCCAGTCATGTTAAAGGTCAGTCGCTTGATTAGTATAAATAGGGAGGACCCCTCCCTCATTTATACACACCTCACACTCACCCAATTTCACATGAGAGAGAGAGAGAGAGAGAAGGGAGGATAGATAGATAGATGTTGAATACTTCTTATTATTGGGTTGATCATCTTATGAAACGGTCTTTGTGATTGTACTATTTTGAGGAAGTTTGTGTTGTTTTCTCCTTTATGGTTTCCCTGGTGAAAATATCTGTGTCTTGTGTATATGTTATATCTTATGCATATTGTTTTACTTTTTATTATTTCATACAAAGATCCTAATTAAGGTAATAAGATCTATAAAAACTAACATGGTATTAGATCCTCTCTAAAAGAAGGAACTGTGCAACTGCGAAAACTAGGGCTTCCTAGTTCAATGTGTTCTCTCCACAGATCATCACAAAAAGAGGGGTAGGCGAACTAGCCTTAGTAGGGAGCACATTTTGGTGGAAGTAGTTTCAAATTTGAAGAAGTTTCATTTTTTACCATCTCACTAGTGTCGAGAGGAACCAGGGTACTAAGTTTCGAAGGCTTCCAACCTTAGTCTTCAGAAAGTGACCTTGCTAAATAGATCACCTCAAGGAGGCGCATATTTCTGTCCAAATAGAATTCCTAGACTCCAAGTTTGGAAAATTAGGGTTTCTCTAACAAACCCTAGGTCATCCAACTACGAAACCAGGTTGAACACCTAAAATCAATAAGATCTAAATATTTTATGTTTCTATTTGAGGTTCTCCTTTGAAAATATGACTCACCATACTCCTCTTGAGGAAAAAATTGGAAGGGATAATAACTTCTAGCATGGAAGTACAAAATCTCACTGATCCTTGGAGAAAATGATTTGGATTAGTACATCACTGAAGAAGTTCCACTACCAGAGGGAGATGAGGCTAAGGATTCTCATAAGCGAATTATGGATAAGTCCAAGAGAACCATTGCATATTCTATTAAGGATCACCTCATCGCCCATGCGTCTTCATTCAAAACACCAAAGGAAGTACATGATGCTTTGACAAAGATGTTTGAAGGAAAGAACATCAATCAGAAAATGTCTTTGCGGAAAAATTTGAAGAATGTGAATATACAGAACTCTGAGACTATACAGTCTTACTTCACAAGGGTTTCTCAAATCAAAGAACAACTTGAAGCTGTTGAATAGAATGTTGAAGAAGGAGAAATTGTAATGACTACCTTGAATGGTATTCCTAGATCACGAGACTCATTCATTCAAGGAATTTGTGTAAGAAGGAGGTTGATCTCTTTCAACAGAGTCCAAGAAGAAGCTCAACTCATGACAAGATAAGAAAATATGGGAGCAATTGAAGATCAAGCTCTAACAGTTCACACCAGGAAGAACTTCAAGGAGAAGGAGAAGAAGGAGAAGTTTCACCACAAAAAGAAGAACAAGAGAGATATTTCCAATGTTCAATGCTATACTTGTGATGAAAAGTGATACTTTGCAATAGATTGTCCCATCAGGATAAGGAGACACCATGCTCATGTTGTCGAAGATGATGAACCAACAAACATAAGATTCAGAAGAGAGAAGGATGATTCAGATGAAGAGTATGTGTTAATATTGGCACTTACTAGAACTATCTCACGTGGAAGCAATGATTGGCTTGTGGATAGTGGAGCTTCGAAACACATGAATGGATACAAGGAATCATTAGTCAATATGTCTAAACATGAGTCACCTCACAAGGTGAAACTTGGGGATGATTACCAATACCCCATAAAAGGGAGTGGAGAAGATTCATACAAGCTTGACTCCAAGAAATCCTTAAATATGAAAGATGTGCTATATGTTCCAAGATTGAAGAAGAATATTCTCTCCATATTTGCACCATATTCAAAGTGTATGAGAGTTTCATTTGTTGATGGCCAAGTTCTGATGTGGCCCAGAGGGAAGACAATAGAGGATGCAACGGTGATTGGAGAAGAAGAAAGAGGCTTGCACAAGCTAAAGGGACATCCTAAACAAGAACTTGTTCATGAGTCAATTGAACCAAGCAAATTATGGCATAGAAGGATTGCACATGTGCACTATAGAGCACTATTTCAAGCAAAGGATTATCTGGACTACTAGATATCTAAGCAAAGCATGAAGGCATTTGCAAAGTATGTGTACAAGGAAAGAATGTGAAAAATACATATCCCAGTAGTGAGAGCAAGGCTAAAGGAATACTGGAGATAGTACACTCGTATGTATGTGGACCCATGTCTTCAAGATCATTAAGCGGGTATGTGTACTATGTTTCCTTTGTTATGATTATTAATCTTCCCTTTTTCATACTTTCTAATAGATTAATTAGCCTAACTTAGGAACCTTAATTAATTAATTGGGTCCACTTGGCCTAATGAGGACACATGTACCAGTCACTAGAGTGTAGGGAACACTACTAGAGGTTAACTGCCACTTAATGCATGTGCATGCATCGGTTTGAGCGCCTCCTAGACCAATCCCTACATTTTAGGAGCCATTGGGAGTCCTAGCACCAATCTAATTCAGTCAGTTGGTGTTGTTGGAAAATATGACAGTGACAATAGAAGTAGTTGATGTTGTCATTGATGGCAACTAGATTGATGACAGAGGAGGTCACAGAGGCAGCAAGTAGAGTATAAAGAGAGCATGCTTTTCACGCAAAAGCAGGACTAAGAGGCATCCTGCACAGAGGTAGCACATAGCACACACACAGATCAAGGATCAAAGATCAAAGTGTAGTGGGAGGTGCTGAGGTTCAAACCAAATAGAATCACATAGAAGCAGTGCACAGAGACACGCATGTGCACAGATTTTTGCCCTTCTTGGTCAAGTGTTTTTTTTTTACTCCAACGACTATTATTGAATCGAAGGGCTGCTGAGTATTTCTGATTCCACAACCAATAGCAATCAACAGTTTGAGAATTTCTTCAGTCACGGGAAGTTAAATAGTGTAGTAACTATTTCTTGATGGGAATTTGAAGAGCCAGGAAGTGGAAGCACTCTAAGCTGAGAGTATATATGCGCAAGAGGAGAACAAAGGTGTCGTTGTTGCAATGAAATATAAAACTCTACAAGTGCAAATAGGAAGAAGGGAGATGGAGCAGAGCGTAGAGGATGAGAAATAAGGAAGAATGAAAGAGGAGTCGAGTAAATGAAACAAAGAAAAAGTGATGAGCAGCAGAAGTAAAGCAGNGAAGAAGAAAGATGGAGCAGAGCGTAGAGGATGAGAAATAAGGAAGAATGAAAGAGGAGTCGAGTAAATGAAACAAAGAAAAAGTGATGAGCAGCAGAAGTAAAGCAGAAAAGGTAGAGACTAAGACAGAGTGAGGAAGCAGAAATGAGATGAGCAGAAGAAGAGAAGCAGAAGATCATAAAGCATGCAAAGGATAAGGATGAGCAAATAGAGCAAAATACCAGAACAGAGTTGATACGGTAAGCACTGATATATCTGTGTAATTGTAATGAGTTGATTCAGAATTATTCTAGCAAATAAGGGAGGTAGGGAGGTGCTAGGGGAGACCTTATGTCTCTGTCTGCAAGTGGGTGCTTGTAGAAATTGAAGGTTGGTGCCTTCACCCAGTTGGTGCTGGGTTACAGTGAGAGTTGGTGCTCTCAGCAAGTAGGTGCTTCCATTCATAGGTTGTAGCCTCCTGAGTTGGTGCTCAAAATAAAGAAGAGATGTAAGAAGTTGCAGCTTGCTTGACATCCTAAGAAGAAGAGGTTTTTCCCTTTATGGGTTTCCTCAGGAAAATATGTGTCTCTGTCTATTATATGTGATTGTGTGATGAATGTTTTCTCTCTGTTTCCATTTCTACTGCAAGTATAAATTTGTCAAGTAAAGAATGACAACCGAAGTTTCTCTATCATATTTATCATCACAAAGACTCAAAAGAAAAAGAACATAAAGAAGTGTAAAATTGATTAAGCTTGGAATAACTGATTCCCCCCCCCCTTCTCAGTTATTTAGATACTTTCATCAATTGGTATCAGAGCCGGTTCCTTTAGTCTAAGGTAGATCTGAAAGCTTAATCATGACAAGTCATGAAGGTTCGACCAATAAAGCTCCTATGTTTGATGGAACAAATTTTGCTTTCTGGAAGGTTAGAATGAGAACATACCTAATGCCCCTAGGTGCTGATGTGTGGGAAGTAGTAGAGACTGGGTATGCAAAACCTGTTTTGCTAGCATCCAAAGATGATAAGCTAGAGTTTACTTTCAATGCAAAAGCAATGAATGCTATTCTGAGTGGTCTTGCTGAAACTAAATTTGTAAAAGTAATGCACCTTGATTCTGCCAAAGAAATGTGGGATAAGCTTATTAGTAGCTATGAAGGAAATGAGAAAGTAAAAGATGCCAAACTTCAGACATACCGATTAAAATTTGAACAGCTTAAGATGAATGAAGATGAGACTATTAGTAAGTATTTTTTAAGAGTTGAAGAGCTTGTGAATGCCATGAAGGTTCTTGGTGAAAAGGTTGATGAAGCCCCCTTGGTTCAGAAAATCTTAAGATCTCTATTAGATAAATTTAATCCCGAAGTCTCTGCAATTGAAGAAATGAATGATTTGAAAAGTCTATCAATTGATCAACTTCTAGGAACTCTAATTGCCTATGAAATGAGGATTAGTAAAGATGAACCTACCACTAGAGAAGCTTCTTTTAAAGCAGACAAGAATACTGATTCGGGAATGGATGACGTTGAGGCAAAATTTGTAAGGAGGTTGAAGACTGGATCTGGAAAGTATAAAGGCAAGCTTCCATTTAAATGTTTCAATTGTGGTAAGGTCGGACATTTTGCATCTAAATGCCCTTATAAGGAAAAAGAACATAATCCTGTCGATAAAGAAAAACACACATTCAAGAGATACAATAAAAATAATAATTACAGGAAGAAAAGCTTGTGTGCAAATGATAGTGATTCCTCAGATGTCACGGATAGCGAGTCATCTTGTGAAGAGAAACTGAATAATTTTACTCTTATGGATTTTGAAAAAGAATATGCCGACAACGATTTGAATGATGAAGAAGTTGAAGTTGATATGGAAGGTGAACTAATCAGTGCTCTGGAAGAAATTGACAGACTCAGACTAAAGAAGAGAAAACAAAAGAAATTACTGATACAGTATGAACAGATTGTTAAAGAACCAAGTGCTAACTTTACTTTGTTAAAAGTAGAACTGGAAGAAGAAAAGAAAATAGTAGACATTCTCAAACAACAGTTGACTGAAAGTAAGACAAGGTGTGAAGCATTAGAGATAGAAGTGGTGATTGCCAGAAAAGAATTAGAGAAATTTCAAGCTCTGTATCATCAGAANTCAGACAACAGTTGACTGAAAGTAAGACAAGGTGTGAAGCATTAGAGATAGAAGTGGTGATTGCCAGAAAAGAATTAGAGAAATTTCAAGCTCTGTATCATCAGAATATCTCAAACATTAAAGCTTCAGAAGAGCTGAACAACATTTTGAACAAGCAAAGATCTCCTTTAATTAAAACTGGCCTAGGATATGAAAAAGGGGCAAGTAGCAGTCAATCAGAGAATATTGAACAGACCAATATGATTAACTTCCAAAGCAGCAAGCAATCAGAATTCACAAAGCCTGCAATCTCCATCAAAGCTGGAGCAAATAGAAATGACAAATTAATGACTAGCAAAAATAATGTAGCTACAGGAACAGACGACAATACTCTGCACGTAAGGAATAATGAAGAAGATTTAAGCATTAGAATTGAGAATTCTGATCAGCTATATCAATCAAGTTCTTCTAATGGGCAAGGTCATCGAAAGACAAGTCAATCGATTTCAAGAAGGCAGCGAATGTTCAGGTATCATAATTTTTTCTACGGCTACTGTTTCTGTTGTTTTAACCTTGGTCATAAAGCTGCAAATTGTGACTTTAATTTTAAAAACATGCGACAAAGAATATCTAGAACTAATCAAATGATGCATCATGGAGTGGGACAGTCCTTGAGAAAACAAGATCATTATATTATTCCACCTTCAAACAAAAGGGGAATTCATGATAGAAATGTCAATCCTTTTGATCTTCTGTACAATGAAACCAAATGTTATATTTGTCATAATTATGGACACAGGGATTCAGAATGTCATTTGAAGAACCACACAACAGATTCAAAAGTAACTCGTTCAGTTGAACCGGAAAAAGTATGGAGGAAGAAAAAGATAACCAGTGTGGTTTAGTACTTTCTGCCCAAAGGCAAAAAGACCCCTGGTATATTGATAGTGGATGCTCCAAACACATGTCTGGGAACAAAAATAAATTTATGTCTCTAACAGAACACAAATCAGGAAATGTAACATTTGGAAATGATGCTCCAGGAAAAATCAGAGGCAAAGGAATGGTGAGTCTGAGCAATGGCAAAGGAAAAGCTCAAGATGTATTGTTTGTAGATGGTTTGAAGCATAACCTTCTCAGTGTAAGTCAGATGTGTGACCGAGGATGTAAAGTTGTTTTCACTTCCGAAGATTGCAAAATAAAGGCAGCATCTTCAGGACAATTGGTAGCCAAAGGCATAAGAACAGAAAACAATGTCTATGTCTTCAAAGAAGAAAATGAGGAATGTCATCTAAGCAAGTATGATGAGAGCTGGCTGTGGCATAGAAGACTTGGACATTTAAATTTTGATCATCTAATCAAGCTTAGAAACAATGGTGTAGTGAAATATTTCCCAAAGATATCAAAACCGTATGATGTTGTTTGTAAACCTTGCCAAATGGGAAAACTGACTAGAACANTTGATCATCTATTCAAGCTTAGAAACAATGGTGTAGTGAAATATTTCCCAAAGATATCAAAACCGTATGATGTTGTTTGTAAACCTTGCCAAATGGGAAAACTGACTAGAACACAGTTCAACTCCAAGAGTTTTCCATCTTCAGATAAACCTCTTCAGTTAGTACATATGGATCTGTGTGGACCTTCAAGGAAGGAAGGTACAGGAAAAGAGAATTACTTTATGTTAGTTATTGATGACTATTCTAGACTTACTTGGGTTGCTTTTCTAAAAGAAAAATCTGAAGCTTTTGAAAAGTTCAAAAGATTTAAAGCTCTGACAGAGAACCAAACAGGAAAAAGAATAAAGATTGTTAGATCAGATAGAGGTGGAGAATTTTGGTCAAATGATTTTAAAGAATTCTGTGACGATCATGGCATCAAAAGAAAGTATACAATTCCAGGGACCCCACAGCAAAATGGAGTGGTTGAGAGACATTTAGAACAGTTCAGCAAATGGCAAGATCGATGATGAAGACAAGAATATCTCTCAAGGTTTTTGGGTAGAAGCAATTCACATAGCTGTACATATTCTTAATAAAGTGCATTTAAGGCCAAATAGTGATAAAACACCTTATGAGTTGTGGTTCGGAAGACCTGCTTCAATCAAACATTTTAAGGTCTTTGGAAGCAAATGTTATATCAAAAACAATGATGAGCACCTTGGCAAATATGATGACAGGGCTGATGAAGGAATCTTTCTGGGATACGCTACAAATAGCAAAGGATACAGATGTTNCTTTCTGGGATACGCTACAAATAGAAAAGGATACAGATGTTATAATAAGTGGTTGCATAAAATGGTTGAATGCATTGATATTAAGGTGGATGAAGGGAGTCATGTAAAAGATACTCAACTAGACAATGATGAATCATGTACAGAGGATACAACTGAAGATGAACAAGAACAGGTCCAAGAATCAGAAAGAGAAGAATCTGAATCAGAGAATGAAGAGGCAGATCCTCAACAGCAATCCATAAAACCTCCTCCTAGAATTATTCAAAAAAATCACCCAGAAAGTCAGATTATTGGTGATCAGAATAAGGGTGTTCAGACAAGAAGAAAACTCCTCAAAGATTCAGAACAGTCACACATTGCTTTTCTATCCATGATTGAACCAAATTTTTTTAATGAAGCCAGTAAAGATAAAGATTGGATAGCTGCTATGAATGAAGAGCTTGATCAAATTGAAAAGAACAATACTTGGGAACTTGTTCCTCGACCAACAGATAAAAATGTGGTCGGTTCCAAATGGGTGTTTAAAAATAAGCTGAACGAACAGGGATAGATTGTGAGGAATAAAGCTAGATTAGTTTGCAAGGGATATGCTCAAGTTGAAGGACAAGATTTTGATGAAACATTTGCACCAGTGGCAAGAATGGAAGCTATTAGAATGTTTCTTCCTTATGCCTGTCACAATAATTTCAAAGTTTATCAGATGGATGTCAAATCAGATTTTCTAAATGGAGACCTAGAAGAAGAAGTTTACACGGCTATTAGAATGTTTCTTGCTTATGCCTGTCACAATAATTTCAAAGTTTATCAGATGGATGTCAAATCAGATTTTCTAAATGGAGACCTAGAAGAAGAAGTTTACACGAACCAACCTGAAGGGTTTTCATTAACAGACAATCCTGATTATGTCTGTAAACTGAAAAAGGCTTTATATGGATTGAAACAAGCACCAAGAGCATGGTACTACAGACTAGACAAATATTTGCAAGAAAAAGGATTCAGGAAAGGCACTGCTGATAGTAGCTTGTACATCAAAACAGAAGGTGATGACTTACTAGTTGTTCTGGTTTATGTTGATGACATTATTTTTGGATGTACTAATAATGCTTCTGTTCAATGGTTTTCTAATTCAATGCAATCTAAGTTTGAAATGTCTATGATTGGAGAATTGTCATAATTTCTTGGGCTTCAAATTATTTAGAAATCTAAAGGCCTATTCCTCTCTCAAGAGAAATATTTGAAGGAGATATTGAAAAAATTCCAAATGGAGGATTCTTCCCCTGTTAGTACTCCTATGATTGTTGGCTGCAAGCTTAGCAAAGATGATATCTCACCTGATGTTGATCAAAGAACATACAAGTCAATGATAGGCAGTCTTCTATATATTACAGCAACTCGTCCTGATATCATGCTTGCTGTTGGAATGGTCGAAAGATTTGAGTCTGCCCCAAAACAGAGTCACTTGGTAGCTGTGAAAAGAATTTTCAAATATTTGAAAGGCACAATGACTTATGGTCTCTGGTATCCTAGGACTCGTAATTTTCAGTTAATGGCTTATTCATATGCTGATTGGGCAAATTGTGTGGATGAAAGAAAGAGCACAAGTGGAGGTGCATTTTTCTTAGGAGATTCATTAGTAGCATGGATGAGTAAAAAGCAAGGATCCATCTCTCTATCTACTACTGAGGCTGAATACATAGCCGCTGCAACTTGTTGTACAGAAGTACTTTGGATGATACAAACTCTTGCAGATTTGGAGGTGAAATACACTGAACCTACTCCTATTTACTGTGATAACACTAGTGCCATTAGTGTATCCAAGAATCCCGTGCTTCATTCCAAGACTAAGCATATACCGATTAAGTATCATTTTCTGAGGGAACAAGTCACAAACAGAGTAGTTCAATTGAATTTTGTTTCCTCTACGGAACAGGCAGCTGATATATTTACCAAACCCCTACCCAAGGCATAGTTTGAATATCTCCGGCAGAAGTTTGGTGTCCTACCTTCTTCTAACTGACCTCCTCACCTTAATAGGGGGAGTTTGTGCTTATTGTACATCTGATATGCGGTTGTGGTGGTTTAATATTAGTTTTCCTCATGATCATATTTTTGAGTTTATCTTCATAGGGGGAACTGTTTGCGATGTTTCTATCTTTGACAATGATGTCAAAGGGGGAGAAGTTATGCAAGTTGACAAAGTCAAGCAGGAAGTTTTTTTAAGGCTAGTTCAAGGTTGCCATCAATGCCAAAGGGGGAGATTGTTGGAAAATATGACAGTGACAATAGAAGTAGTTGATGTTGTCATTGATGGCAAGTAGATTGATGATAGAGGAGGTCACAGAGGCAGCAAGCAGAGTACAAAGAGAGCATGCTTTTCATGCAAAAGCAGGACTAAGAGGCATCCTGCATAGAGGCAACACAGAGCACACACACAGATCAAGGATCAAAGATCAAAGAGTAGTGGGAGGTGCTGAGGTTCAGACCAAATAGAATCACATAGAGGCAGTGCACAGAGACACGCGCGTGCACAGATTTTT
>LPNX011080235.1:2773-15063 GCA_001517045.1 Pseudotsuga menziesii
CACTCTGAGTGCTAACAAGGACAAACAATAAAATATTTTGCTTGGGGACTGGGGAGCAAGACTAATAATGAGGCTGAGTGGTTGGCTCTCTTCCAAGGATTGGAGATTATAGACACAAGAACCATCACAAGGTTGCTTATCTTTGGGGATTCTTGCCAAGTGATTCTCAAAATGAAAACATCTTATACTTTGGGATACATAAAATACAGAAGGTTGCACAACAGGATTTCTCAGCTTCATATCCCTGAGAGCATGGACTACTATCATATTCTAAGAGAAAATAATGCTAAAGTAGACATAATGGCAAACAAGGGGGCCTCTCTTCCTCAAGGTACCATATTATTAAATGGCAATGAGACAAGTTTTAAACATATCCCCTAAGATTCAAAGTGGGCTTCCTCACAACACGCCAGGACATGGCATGGGTTACCCTTCGAAATATATGCAAAATGGTTATAATTTCCTGTGACCTCTTGGAAGGCCATACAGATCTCTGTCTATTCAAAATATATGCAAAAGGTTCATGATTTTCTGCAACATCTTGGCAGGCCATGCAGATCCTTGTGGGACGCGTGGTCTCTTTCATTCACTCCTTAACTATCTGCCCCCTCTTCTTCATGCCATATTAGCTCACAGGACTCACCTCTCATGTTCTTCCTTCACATGTGTAATGGTTTTGAACTGGGATAATTCAATCTACCGATGAATCAACAGTTTACCATTGTCTAACCAGGATTGGGAGAGCTCTCCTGGAGAGAAAAAGAAAGAGCAGTCCCTTGAGCAGTCCCTTTTCTCATGGATAAGTTAAGTTCTCGACTTCTCTCTTGGTCGCTCGATGAGGATTTAGAACCGTATTTATCTTATGGAGATTCCCATCTACTTGATTATCAGGTCTCGCCTAAGTGTATAGAACCCTTCCCTTTTGCTCCGGACTGTGGAGAGCTCGAGCTCTTGTTTTTCCTGCGTCTGGGTAACTTGGAGTTCAAACCACGCTATTGTTTCGACGTCCATAATAGTTTGTTCATCATTGCTGAGTTGGATCTTGGTCATTCTGGAATTAAAGGGGAAATCAGCCAGCAGCCTGAAGAAAGCCAGAGACTCCACATAAAACTAAATCCATTTGGGGCTGGAAAGGAGAAAGGAAGTATGGACCCGTCTCAGAGGATTGTTAGAGGAGGATATGACCGTAGGCAGGAAGATATACAAAATTTATTGCAGTTGAACCAGGGAAGCCACGTCTAGGACAACACAGCACCAACCGTTCAGAGAATGAAGGACGATGCAAACACCCAGCCCGTGAGGCTTTTACAGGCAAACTTAATCAAATATGTTTCGAGCATGTTTTTTTGCAGAGTCCTAAATTAGCAGTTTATCCGAGTATACACTACTTCTGTAAATATAAAGTATAGGAACTACTTCATCTGTTCTAGAAGGCCTTTCCTATGGCCATATTTTGTTATAGCTCCGTCTCTTCTGCTAGAACGCTCCTCTTGCTAAATTTTGTTCTGAATGGCTGTGCACAACCCCTTTAATATACCTCCTTCTCAATTTCTGTTAAAAAAAAAATCATGATCCCACCATTTATGTAACAAACCCAAAAATACACGAACTCAATGAATCTTTTATAGATAATTATATGACTACATACCCCCCCTCCTCCCCGCGCCCCCCCGACAACACATATATATATATATAAGAGAGATACGATCCCATGGGAGAAATCAAGACCTCTTTATTTATAAAACAAAATTTTATAACCATTACTTTTATAACAACACTTTCACAGTTCATTAGTTCAAAACTTTATATTCTCTTCTATTATATGTAGGTACATCTATTAAGAATGGTATTGCCAATATTTATGTTCTAAGATGTTCATATTCGTTAGAGGAAATTTCAACTCAAAATGGGCCTCCTAAGGAAAATAATAAAATAATTTTATTAATTTTGGAGGAAGAAAAGAAAAAAAACTACTTTTTTTGTTCATATTTTCGACATATCTCCGTGTGTTATGTCATCATCATGTTTTTTCAGGTATTTCTTGTTTTTTGGGTAGCGGGGTCCGTCAAAAGTATGCAGTGTGGATACTTATTAGATGCAGATTTTAATTCCGCATCCAACGGGCTCTCTCAGTCGAAATTTGAGTAAAAACACAGGGATACATATGTTGAAAACACGAACAAAAAATGTAGTTTTTTTATGGTACCTATCCCCAAATTTATATTAAAAATTTGTTTAAGACCTATACAGTATTTCAAATTTAAAGCAATTTCATTGGCTAACACATAATGACATGAAATTTAAATTAAAGTTGAAAGGCCCATAATTCCAATAAGGTTTAAAAACTATTAATATATATTTTTTCAGTAGAAAAAATACCAGATCTTGTTATTCTATTGAATCAAAGATCATCGTATACAATTGGTCAAGAGATCATTCTACATGTAGAAACTCAATCAAAGGGGTGTCCTTCTCTATAGAGGCAGATCCCTGTCATCATAACATGGTCGACATAGCACAAGCCTGATGTATAAGCAGGCTTTATCATCACTCCTGTATAAACAGGTCAGATGTTTATCATTTTCCAGAATGGTCAGAAAACAACAAGGATCGTGAGCATAAAAAGATAACTGAGTATCTCTTCATGGTATTGCTGAGATCCCAAATAATATCACTAAAATGAGTGCTTACAGAATAGAGCACTGCACATCTAGAATAACTGAAAATTACCATGATCAGTAAAATTACCATTCAGGGATTCTTTGAATTTCCCAAAACCCGAGTCAAGAAGGAGAGCATTTTTAGAGAGACTGTCAGCAATCTGGTTATGCTCATGATATATGTGTTTCATGATCATTCCTAGAAATTTTTGCAGAAGTTCTCTAATATCATCACACCAATGA
The DNA here is from genome assembly GCA_001517045.1 of Pseudotsuga menziesii. Lineage (NCBI taxonomy): Eukaryota > Viridiplantae > Streptophyta > Pinopsida > Pinales > Pinaceae > Pseudotsuga > Pseudotsuga menziesii. The sequence continues at coordinate 5,677 of LPNX011080235.1, forward strand.
CTCAGATGAGGTAAGTTCAGAGTGCTCTTTCCTGTGGCCCATGAAATGATGACAAGGGAATTGCCATAGATGGAGAGAAGAGGAATTCCCATGATCTTGGATGCCGTAAGGAGGGCCCATAAAGCCATCAGCTCAGATTTATATTAGTGCATCTGCCGCAGCCCATGGAGAAATGTATACTATGAGAGATGCTAAAATGTAATACAAAACCCACCCCCCCTTTGTTCTTGGTGGCTACACCATCAAAAAAACGACAAGGGAAGTGTATCATTGGTGGCAAACCAATGACTCTGTGCTTGAACTTCTTAACAGGCATAGAAAAAGAATGAGAGAGCATTTCAGCTTGAAGAAGGACCCAGTAAACTGATGGAGTAGACCCTTCGAAAATACATCTATTTTGTTGCTTCCAGATAGCCCAAAAGATGAATAATGGCAGATATAGTTGGGTATAGTCAATGGGATGCACTCGAAACCAACGATCCAGGTACTAATGCACAGATAAACCCACAGAGGCATTATGAAGAGACCATGAGTCGAAATGATCAAATACAACTTCGAAGACATTCTTTGTATAATAACAATCCATAAATAGATGCTGAGCCGACTCTTCAACTTTCTTGCAAAGAATGCAGAGACTGGGTCCTTGAAAGCCCCATTTTTTTAGCTGATCCCAGGTTAATACCCTGTTAATAGATAGAAGCCATATAAAACATCGGATCTTTTCAGGAATTTTGAGTTTCCAAAGAGTTTGGTGGAGTGGAAATGCATCACGCAGAGGATCCGAATAGTGATCTGCCACACAATCATAAACCAGAGCTGCCGATAGAGAGCTTGTAAAATTCTTGTATGACCAAAGCAGACAGTCTGGATTTGACCCGAGTCTTATCCTCCCATGTTCTAGCCATTTGATATAATCGTTCCAAATGTGATACCAATCACCACCTAAATCCAGATATGCAGTAGTGAGCCAGTAAGAAGGGGCTTCCGGGGAGTAATTCCTGGCATGGGCCAGAGAAGTGATACCAAAATCTTCCAGATAATCATGGAGGTCCCCCGGTAGAGTAAAACAAGTATCCATACCTGCGATTGGGTCCAGGCCAACTCTTGTATTTTTGCCATCTCCTACCATCCAAATTAATCCACATCCCAACCAGGAGATAAGATTTATGAATCCTTTCCAGATAGTGGATACACCTGTGATAGAGAAATCCTTTCTACGGATCCAAGACAGCACAGTGTTCTTCTTAAGATATTTTACAGTGATTAACTTGAACCAGAGACCATTGCTGCAGAGGGCTTTCCAGAAGGTTTTAATCCTTAAGGAGATACTGAACCATTCAAGGTTTTTTATTCCCCAACCCCCCTGTGATGTGGGTTTTGATAAGGAAGTCCAGTCAACCAGATGGAACTTTTTCTTATTTCCCTTTGTGCCCCAAAGGAAGTCAAAAATCAGACTTTTCAGTTTCCCCAGAATGGATTTTGGGAGAGGAACTAATGCCATCCAGAACACCGACATGCTGGTAAGGATGGCTTTAATAAGAACCAGCCTCCTCCCCATAGAAAGAAACCTAAAGGACCAGTGTGAAATCCTGTTTTCAAATTTTTTGACAAGCCATAGCTAGTCTTTAACAACATAGCCCATGTGTTTAATAAAATATCCGAGATAACTGAACCCAGTGGACATGCGTTGGGTCTTGTAAGGCAAGGAATGAGTGATTCTAGACATCGTCCCATCATCTACATTGTTGATGAGAAAACAAGACTTCTCTGAATTTATTAGCATTCCAGAAGCTTCACAAAAGGTGTCCAGTAAAACCTTGAATGCTATCCATTATTTGAAGGTGCCAATCCCAAAAAGTATCACATTGTCTACAAAAAGCAGGTGTGTGAGAGAGAGCTCTTTGGAGAATTTGATTCCTTTTACAAGACCATGTCTGTGGGCATCCTCAATAAGAATACTAAGGCCTTCTATCACAAGGATGAACAGGAGAGGTGAGAGAGGACATCCTTGCCTGATGCCACGTGAGGCCGTAAAGAAATGTGTGGGGGAACCATTTATAAGCAAAGCAAAATTAACCAAGGTTATGCAGCCCAAAATCCAATTAACACCTTCCAGTGGCATGCCAATTTGCAGAAGGATGAGCCTGATAAAAGACCAATTTACTCTGTCGAAGGCTTTAGTGAGATCTAGCTTGAGGACGAGAACACTTTTGTTTCTAGATCTGGCAGAGTGAAGAGCTTCTTGGGTAATGGCTATAGGCTCAGTAATCTGACGGTTTTTAAGGAAACCATACTACTGAGGGGAAATAAAAAGATCTAGAAAGGGCTTGAGACGAAGCGCAACAACCTTGGATATTAGCTTGTAAATCAGGTTGCAGAGTGAGATAGGTCAAAAATCGACAAAGGTAGTAGGATTGTCAGATTTAGGAATAAGAGTAATGAAGGTCGAGTTAAGAGATGGAAGGACTCTCCCGGCCAAACGAGAATCTTCCACCAGATTCACAAGCTCTTCCCCCAAAAAGTCGAAAAAAGCAAGAAAGAACTCAACAGGGAATCCATCGGGCCCTGGAGATTTGTCTTTCTTGAAAGACTTGAGTGCCCTTTCCACTTCCTGTAGAGAAACCTTGGAAGTAAAGGTAGACCGGTTCTCATGTGATATGAAGGATGGGAAGAGGCTGATGATTTTCATCTGAGCATAGATGGTGGTAAGGTTATCATCATTGAAAATCTTTTTGAAGTGTCTAACTCCCAACTCCTTTAAGTCATGATCATGTTCAACCAAATTACCTCTTTCATCCTCTAGACCCCAGATCGCGTTATGGTTTTTCCTGGCAGTGGCCACTGAATGGAAGAATTTGGTGTTAGAATCACCCAGACTAGCCCAAATCATCCTGCTTTTGAGTTTGGCAGTGAGGATCTCATGATCCCTCAGTTTCTTCAGCTCCGATTGGAGAGCATTTAGAGTAGAGAGAGTCTCACAGGAGAAAATGCCCGATGGGGAAGAGGAAAGAAGGTTATGAATTTCTGTCTCGATAAAAAAACTCTTGTCCTTCATCTCAAGGGACTTATGATGAGTCCAGTCTTTGATTTTCTTTTTCAATAGTCTGAGCTTTTTTGAGAAAGATTCCATTCCAGAATAGGATGAATCATGGGGGAGGAGTGGCCACTCTTTCCTGATCATATTAACAAAGTCATCAAAAGCAAGCCAAGAGTGATTGAACTTGAATGGAAAGATACAAGGCGAAGAGGACTCCCTCCATTCCAGGACAACCGGATAGTGGTCAGAAATAACCGAAGGAAAAGTCCAAGCCCTATGTAAAGGCAAGTGGTCTATCAAGCTAGAGGAAAGCAAGAACCTATCAAGTCTCTTGCTTATACCATCATCGTCGGAGCGGCCATTTCGCAAGGTAGGTCCCGCAGAGTCCGGAGCAATATCAACAAGCTGATGGGAGGAGAACAGGTGGGTGAAAAATGGGCCAAGAAGGTCTGAGCGAGCCTTTTTACCCCAGACTTCAGAACAGTTTAAGGTGAGGTTAAGGTCGCCTGCTAAAACCAAATTTAGTTGGTTGAGTAAGCCCCCTTTGACAACCGAATCCCAAAAGTTCTCCCTATTGTTATAGGGCCCATAACAGTTGAGAAGAGAGATAACCAAGGAAGAGCCCCGAACATGAGCTTTAAGAAGAATCATTGCATTTAAAGATTTGAGTATGTCAATTACTTCACACTTTAATATTGATGCTTATAAAATATTATCGTTTTAGACCTTTCAACTATGAGAATACAATATATGTTATGTGACAAAACCTTATAAAAACAAAAGAGAACTCTCCCCACACACAAACATATATATACATATTCCACATTCCATCCGTTATATTCACCCAAAACATTCTATAATCATAATTTAAATCAGTGTCCATGGGTTAAAATCTATAACTATACTTTCCATAACAAGGAGAAACACATGTATGTTAATCGCATGAATACAATCCTATGGTAATGAAAATTTAGCCATGTCGCCAAATCAAGAAGAAAGAGACTTGGAAGGAGTAAACAAAAATTCATAAATGGGATCCATCCAATCGCCACATCTTTGTTTACAGGATCGTAGACCAGATCCACACCATTTAAAAAAATGAAGAAACACAGTTCACCGAAAGAGTGATTTCACTGTTCATGCCACGCGTTCTGGTATAATTCAAAAATTGGTGAGAGCTAACACATAGAGACGTATAGTGTGCACTTATCAGTAAAAACAAAATCCATTCTATGATCATTACACTCTCTTTCATTGGGGTATTGTATTTTTCTCTTTCGGTGCAAGTTTTAGAAATCAATGCACATAAATTTTTAGAGACGATGCATGCTTGATATGATCAGTTGATTTAATCATTTAAATTGATCCATTTGTTGGTCCCATATGTTATTTTACGATGCATGCTCGAAAAAAAGTATTTAGTTTATCAAATTCCCCTTCAAACCATTCCGAACAGTCAAAGGGTCATGATGTCATGTGTAGTAAAAGACTTGGTCAGATCCCCTCAAGCAGCTTAAGATCCGACGGTCATCAAGCCTACTGCAGCCGCATTAAATACTCTGCAGCATGCTAAATATTTCTTTTCTAAATAGACCACCCATCATTAATCCATAGAAAAAATCCGATAGTTAGCACTGTAGCTCCACTTTGCCTAGAGCGTTGATGCTATGTAAACTAGAATACACCAAATATTTGATAAACTATTGTACTAAGTCGAGGGGATCTGACCAAGTCTTTTTCTACACATGGCATCGTGACCCTTTGACCCTTGTACTCTACAACATGCTAAATATTGTTTGTAGTCTATCCAAAGTCTCTACAATAATAAGTCTTATGCTAAACATTAGCATTTAAATGCTAATGTTACCTGCATAAGAGATTCCAAGTACGAAAACAATGTGTTATCAATAAAACCTACAACAACCATCTCGTTGTCAAAGCCCACATTTTCACAAAAATAAAAAAAAAATTATGTAACATAAATTGTTTATAGTCATAGTTTGATAACTGCTAGTAGGTAACGGAAAACATGAAACAGTTAACAAAAGTAACCATTAACTTAAACACATATAGATTAATACTATTTTAATTTCGATATGTGATGTGAATAATCCGCATTCCGTTATTTTTAGCTGTACTTATGGTTTTGATTTGTCAAGTAGGTGAGAAGTTACTTTCTAACTAGGGCTTACTTAGCGATTGCTAACATACCTGGATTTCTGGATCTTACAGGCTTGACAGGTAAATTTTGAACCAGTAAGAGTTTATTAAGGCGTTTAACCAGATATACTTTTTTTAGCATAAATATGCTGCTAGAGTAAAAGTTTGCTTAGAAAAATCCAAGGTACTACAAGGTAAAGTGACGTTTCTTTTACTTGTTTTACAAAAGTGATAGTACTTAAACTTCATGTCATAAAGGTCAATAACTTTGCCCTACTGTTTGTCTTTTATCAGAATGATTGCTACATTAGATAATTCTTCCTTCCATCTTTACTCTAAATTAATTTCCAGTTCTTCATAGAGCTTAAGATTTAGTATATCAACACTCTTGCTGATACTGAAGTTAATGGTGTTGTTATTTATAAAATTTACACACTGCTTATAAGCATGGAAACAGACCTAAGGCCTTTCAAGAAACAAGCTTATACAGAACTCTTAGATTTACCTTTTATTAAGCTTCAGTAGAGGAAGTTTTTCAGCTTATTAATCCATTGTAATTATAATTGATCATTTGTATAAATGTCGTCAAGTTGTGACTTCTATTTTTCCAATTTTTTTCATGACCAAGTAAAGCGACGAAATTTACATTATCCTACTATTTACTTATAAGTAAAAGCGATACAATATAATCCTAGATAGTTTACTATCTTCAACTCCCAAGTCTAATCTAACCTTGAATGAAATCATTTGGAGCTTTGTTTACTTATGGAGACCAATTAATTACAACTTCCATGAAGTTTATCTTAGTATTATAGACTTCTTGCAAAAATAAGAATCTATTCTAGAGTATAAATACTTTTTATGTACATAATGTTGATTTATAAATTAAATCCTCACCATTAGTGTTTACATAAATGCTAGTTCTAATAACATAGTCCTTCAATGTAATATTTGTTTCAATGATTATTATGAAAACTATTAACTTGTACTTAAGGGCTTATACCCTACTAGGGATCTCTCCATAGTTGTTATTTTTTCATTGAAGATTTCAATGTTTACATACATCAAGGTTAATGATACCATATATGCTTCAGTTCGTTACTAATGAAGGTTCCAAGGTCTAAAATAAAACAAGGGTTTAACAATACCATATAATCTCATGCTCCAACATCGTTGACTTAAAGTTTATCATTGAAATGATATGTATTGACCTTGTTTAATATGTTATCATTGTGATCGTTGTAAAAATTATTAACAATAATTTGAATCCCGACCATGCAGTGGAGACTATACAACTCGACCCACTAAGGACTGAATAACTTTTGGGGCACGTGGAACATCCACCACCGTCCAATGCATGACTTATAAGCTCACCACGCAACCCTACTTCTCATTCTTTATCGAGGGTTTTGGTCTATGCTTTGTTTGGTTGCCTGCGGCCATGAGGACTCGCTTGTGCTCGCCTTCAACTCCACTGTCTATGCATTCTGAAGTGTTGTCACCCAGTGTAAGAGTTGCGAATTCCACAGCTTGCATTTGATTTTATTTTTGCAAACAAAACTTTGCTGTGCGTGAGGGTAGTGTTACACAGTCAGTAGTTTTTAGTGTCAAATCGATGTGTGGCCATTGTCAATGCTTGCACCTGCTCCAGTCGTCGATGTAGTTATTAATTTGAACCTAGCTGCCTCTTTCTCAGGTGAATACGAGGCTTGTATTGTTCGTTGTGTTGGCTCATTTCTTTCGTGGCTTTTGGTTCCTTCGCTTCTAGGTAAGGAAATTGACTTACAAATGTTTGTAAATTTTTAGGTTACAGTTACCAATATACCATTCAGTTTCTAATCAAAGTTTTTGAATTTTACTTGCAGGTTACAACTCGTCCTTATGCTTGGCAAAACTCTCTCCAAGTTTGGATTGGCAACCAGACTTACGGGCAAGCCCTGGTTACAATGTGGCAACTCCCTTCTTGGAAAAGGTTAGGGAAAAGGGTTTTCAGTTGGGAAGAAATGACGAGTTCAGTTCCTCCAGTCTTGAGATGTTGGGTCTTCAGTTTCTAAGTTTTATTTTCGTTATTAATCCTTTGCATATAGCAGGGTGGCTCCGGCCATGATGCCGTGACTTGTATCTCCCTTTTCCTTATCTTATAAAATATAAACAGTGAACAAGGGTTTTAATACTTGACTGTTAGTTTTGTTTCAACCCACACCATGATGCTAGGTGCACCAGCCGTGAGCCGGGTGTTGTAAATTTGTTATGTTTTTAAGCCTTTCGTCCTGACAGAGTAATATACTTGGTTTAAAGATTTCTTTTTAGCTTCAAGCTCTGTTTAGATTATGAGATGGTTTTTAAAAAGGATTTTAATACATTAAAGCTCTGTCTCGTTTATACATTAGTTATAAAACCTGTAGGTTAAGACTTGTGTATTTTGGGTCTTCCTTTCCTCGACTATGAATAATAGTAATTATTTGATTTAACATTTTTCTTGTAATTAAGTAAATATAATGTGAGGACTGAGAGTTCAGTCGCAATGTATATTTTAAATGATTAAGCTTTTCAGTTATGATAGATTATTAGGGTTTACTGTAAAAGGACCCTTAGATAAATATAATCTTTAATCTATCAGTGGTAATGGTTTTCGGTTTACCTATTTTCTTTATTACAATAATTTTGATATTGTTTATCTTGTTTTAAGTATTTCCTTTTATTTTTAAATAAAAAATTATAAATGCTGTAAGTTCTTAGTTTATTTCTATTTACTGTTTACCTTTAAATTCTTATTAGTTTATTGCTCTGTTAGTTAGTAAAGTTCTAGAGCTATATAATTATTAAAACAATGACTCTGTAAATCTTCTTTATTTATAATAGTTAAATAATTAGTTAGGGTTTCAACCCTGAAGTTTTACCTTTACAGGTATAAACTTGTCTAATAATTATAAGATTTCTTCGTAATAAATATTAGTTTTATACTAGTTATAAATTATAATTTCATTGCTTTTATTTAATAAACTGTCTAGTAAAATTTACTCAGAGTTTTTGAAATGATAAAGCATAAATTCTGTAACTCAATTTACTCTTTTTAATCTAAGTACTTTTAATTTTAACCTTATTTAGTTTATAGTAATTATTAGTCTTAGATTAGTTGATATTGTTAGAAAATAAACTATAAGATTAATAGCTTATTTCTTTACTTAACTGAATCTAAACGTTGTAACTCTACTATAATTTTTCTATTGTAGTTCATTCACTTACTTAAGTGAAAACAGAAATATATAAGCTTATCCTAACACAGTTTAACCTCCATAATATTTAACTTGAATAAAAATTACTCTATTGACTGTAAATACACAATCTTATCTGCTAAGATATTTTCTTATCTTCTTAAAGTTCTACCTGTGCTAGAGTACTGTTATTTCTTTTCCAAAATGTTTACATAAATAAGCTTGCTCAAACAATAACATAATAACCAGAATACTGTTCTTTTTACTAATAATTTGCACATAGTATTAATTACTCTGCTATCTACAACATGCAGAACCATTTCTATTCTATTCAATCTCTTATCATTTTCTTTCATCTACTGTAAAATATTATATCTGTGCTGGAGTACGGCTTGGTCCTTCCAGGTGTGGAAAAACACAGATAAGAAATTATTTTCCATTCTAACACATTACTTTTCAATTTCATTTCTTCAAGAATCTACAAAGATTACTAAATTCTAACATTTTACAAACTGAATATTTAACATTTATATAATAGACAAACTCAGGTTTTATCTATCCAACACAGTAAAACAAAATAATGTAGAACCTAACTAGGATAGACGACAACAGCATTAGGAGGCCGTTCCTCCCTACCAAACTCCTGGAAAGCGCTCAAACAACGCTTCCTAAGGACCCCCGAACTTGTTCCTGGTCTTCTTGGCTGAGAACTGGTGGAGCATGCAAACATTAGACTGGTCCAATAACTCAGTAAAACACCCTGCACTCAACAGTAAGATCTTTCAGCTTAAAAACTGCACTAGATCACTCAACAGTTATCCCCTCAAACTCTTTCCACAATTCCCTTCCATTGAATTTCTCTAAAGTACATTGACCTGAATGATCACTTCTCTAGAATGAGCAGCCTCAACTCTCTTCAATGGGCATTTTTTGTAACAAACTTAAACTTAATAACAACAAACAATATATATATAT